>JAAAKL020000225.1:18846-50610 GCA_010016065.2 Carybdea cf. marsupialis auct. non (Linnaeus, 1758)
CATGGTTGATGGCCCATGATCGGTGCCCCTTGATCTGTGGCAAATGGTCGGTTGATCATGATCGGTGGCCCTTGATCTGTGGCAAATGGTCGGTTGATCATGATCGGTGGCCCATGATCGGTGGCCCATGATCGGTGGCCCATGATCGGTGGCCCATGATCGGTGGCAAAGGTGTGTGGCCCATGGTCGATGGCCCGTAATCGATGGCCCATAGTTGATGGCCCATAATCGATGGCCCATAACCGATGGCCCGTAATCGATGGCCCATAACCGATGGCCCGTAATCGATGGCCCATGATCGGTCGAAAGTGATTGGCAATTGTTTCATTTGTTACAGTTTTGACCATTGCCCTTCAGTCGTATATGTTCCTGTTCATCGAAGACAAGTTTTAGTGTTTTAATGAAATTGATTGTTATTATTTACAAAATGTTGATATTTTATATTAATATCCTTTTACTAGTTGTTATTATATTAGTTTCCATTATTATTACTAACTGACTGTAGCAAGGTTTCAGAATGAGTGAGTGGAAGTATCAATCAGGCCATTCAATCATGCATCCTATCTTAAATCGGCAACTGTTGTAACAAAGAGTATGTGCCAAAGAAGACGTTGTTTTAGAAGATAAACCACAATTTCTTTTTATTTACTGTGTGCTGAAGTTAGAGAAGACTGTGACAATCCACATCTTTTATTCAACCCTACTTTCATGTGCTCTTAACCGTCTTTAAACGATTTTTCGTGCTCGTTTGATTCACGTAGTTCTTCCTTCTTCCAACTCACTCGTTGGTTATTTTGCCCCAATAATGGTATCAAGTTAGAAAATAAGGATTGAAAAGGTTTGATTTCTTAAATCTGATTGGAAGGTATAAAATGCATTTTGATGTTACAGATAGCTGCTTAATAACTGCTGCAATTGTATTTGTGATGTATCCAAGACAATTTTTTTGTTTTTCTTAAATAAATTGGCGACCGACCACGGTGGATCTATTTCGGGGATTAGAGGTTTGTGTATGGGAGAAAAATTGGCGCTGATCGTGAAAGGGAAAAAGAACCCTTTCCGTACTTGTCGAACCAGTCAGTATTTAACTAGTCAGAAGTCGACCACTAGGTTACGTGTTCAATGCTGTCATTGCTTTCGTACTGTGGCCCTTTTACCTCTATTTTGGTACTTTCCACATTATTTGTTTAGGGAGGGGTACTTGATTTTCTTGCAGTTTGTTTATTAAAAAACCCTTTAAATTGGCTATTACGAAGAGGGCATGAGTATTACATTTCTACCAGGGTTTAAAGAAAAATTTAGACCGGACTTGGATCTTATGACGATAAACGTTACTACAAACAGAAGTAGGATAATTGAACATCAATCAGTGCCTTTCATCTTTTTGCCGGCCATGACGAAAATGACCAATCAAGTGGGAACAGATGGATCAGTGAAAAAAAATCGTTGTTATAAGCAGCAGCTGGTTTTCGGTACGTCTTCGTACTAATCGTCGGAATACTTAAGTGAAAACCAGATTGCCATTAGCCGTATTTGGTAGGAATTGAAGTATTATCCAGATCATTATGCTTAATGTTTCTATTTTGTAATTTCTTTTCGTCCAGTGTGCCGTACGATCAATATTTCGCGGCTATGTCACCATGCTCTATTAATGCTGTTTCGGATTTGAACTCAATGTTCGTGTTAAAATGCTACATTTTCAGGGTTTTTTAAGGACTTTACACAGATTCATGTTACCCTATACCTAATTTGAGCTGAAGGAGATGTTGATAATTCGATTTTTTGTATTAAAATTCGTCCTTTTTATTTTTGTTGATATGACAGCAGCTCTTTGTTAATAAGAGCTGCTGTTAATATCCAACATGCCGAGCAATGGGCCAAAAGATTAAGATTTCGGATAGACTGTAAAAAACATAACCCTTAAGTGTGCATGTTATTGTTGACGTTTCATGGTATTTTTATTCGTTTCTTAGCATTGCTCGTTTTTAAATGAGTTGATATCGGAATATCAACACTTCTATGATACTTAATAAGTACTTTGTAATCTTTAAAAATAGTTTGTTGGTGGTACAAAACAATAAAATTGCACGATATGGCGAAAACATTTTTAGTACTGAAAAGCTTTTTTCGTCTGACACTCCTCAGAGTACAAAATCGTCAGAATTGAGACAGGGTGAAATCAGTAAAACTTATTCCAAACTTTGTTTTGAAAGTAGCCAATCAGATTTTTCGCTATTTCGTGCAGTTTTGTAATCTTTAGACTCACATTTGAGTGCTGACGTTTTGCGTCTATATTTTGTGAAAGCTATCAAGATGCATATTGGAATACATGGTGAATGTAGGTGTGCTCTGTGCACTACCTGACATACTGTTTGCGGAAATGTGGGCCTACTCGCTTGGCAGTGGAATGAAACATATATTTTGAATAGCAGCACATCACACTAAGTTTCTGAGAAATTGTGTCATATCTTAGAAGAAAGGTGACGTAGTCGACTATGTTGCGAAACAAAAGTGAAATCATTGAGGAGAAGGGGCACGTCAGCCGAAATGGCTACACGTAAGAGCGAAAGTTGTGAGGAGAAGTGACATATTAGACTTTGAAGCAAAATGTATTTTTTTGTTTTAAGCTAAGACAAAGAAAGGAAGTGGCTTTCAAAAACAAAAATGTAAGGTAGATATAAGGTAGATATCGTCTCCTCTTAGATTTTTGCCAAACTATATTATTGAAACTAATGCAATGGACAATACAAAATGTAGCGACCAAATCTTTTTTTTCAGGTTTGTGCGTCAATGACTTGGTGTCATGCAACTTTCTTTCAAGAAATGTCATGCGGTAGAAGCAGTTCACCTTTTGCCAATTGTATTTTAAGAGCACTCTGTAGGTTTTTAGTTCTTAAGGTTAACAAAAAATGGAATCAGTAGCCTTTTTGTATTAGGAATATACAATAGCAATAAGCTGATATGATTCAATAAAAATATTACACTTCATCTTCGCACCTGGTCTTTGGTCGATGATCGATTTTTTGTTTATTTATTTGTTGTCAGTGTTTTGTTTTGGTATTTTTGTATGGTAGAGTTTTAAGGTTTATTGGTGATAAGCTGCCTTTACTGAAACGTCTGTAGATTGAATGAGTTTGTTTGGGACTTTCGGCTAGAGCAGTGTTGATTTTCAGTCTCTGCGAGGTTTTGCTGGCATCAGGGTTTTCCAACGTCGCTCACACTTCTTAGTTAAGTTTTTAATGTCTTTCATTGGCAATCCAAAATCGTAATGAGGAGACGACCTGATCTTCTTGTCTAGAATGACTGGATCATTGTAGTGGTGTTTTGTGTGTGGTTGGGCTGGGGGGATTTCTCATTCATTGCCGAAGTGTCGTTTGGTCAAATCCTGAATTTGTACTGGATTCGCGTTTCTGGTTTTTGACGTGGATTTCGGGTACCATTTTGTTGATGCTGTAAACATTTCACGTCCAGTTTCCATCCATGTTCCAAGGCTGAGAACATACATTGATAGTAACAGAGAACGACTACCCAAGTCTTTTCGTTTCTTCTCGTTGCAAGGCGATCTAAAGTTTGATTCTGGGACTCTTGTGTCATAGTGGAGTTTAGTGTTGATCACCATCATCTGTCAACTTTTCAGTGTTCGTTTTGCTTCCTATGTCACCTATTAAGCTTTGTAGGATACCCTGCGATGACAAGGTAAAACTTTGTTGGAGTGGAGACAGTAGGATTGAAGGAACCTATACTGAGAAGAGTGAGTGTGATTTCTGTGTCACTTGGATGGATATTTGCGGCCCCTTCATAGCGGTTCATGACATTGTGATTATAGCTCTTACCATAGAAGAGTACAGTTGTTTTTAAGACGACGTTTGACTGTCAAGTTTGCCATGATTTGGACTCTTCCTTCTAAGTCAGTTAGACGTAATTAGTTAGAAAGAACAGCTCAGTAGGCAAAATATAATCTAGTGAAGATTTCGTTAAGTACATCACTTGGTGTCTGTTGAAATTGCATTGCAATTTTTGAGTGGTATATAGTGTTCATTATCCTCTTAGTAGTATCCAAAGTCGTATTCCGGTAATGTCAGAATATTCACGATCGTTTTACTTTCTCTTTCCGTCATACAGGACAATATCCTTTTCATCGAGGTCACAGGGCCGAAAAGTTGTGTAACCTGCTGCGCTGACTGTTTTGAAGTGGATGTTTTCAAGTCGAACCGCCTACAAAAGATTAAGCGCATTTGACAATACGGTTTGAGGCTGGTGTCCAGGACTTTATGTGGGGTCAGGTCACCATGCTTAAATATTCCGTATCTTGTGTGATCTCCCAGACTGAGATATTGCATGATCCTACCGACCAGGTCAAGAATAGCTCGTTCAGCTAGCAACGCTCTAAGTCGGTGTTTATTAATGCATTACGTGGCCTTAGTTTACGAGCCAGTTAATTGTATACAATTTATTCAGGATTATCGTGAATGATTATGAGAAATATGTATGGAGTAAATGATGTCATGATGACATTCAGCGGAAACCAGAATTTTGGACAAGGCTTTGTATCACCACAGGTAACTTTCAACTTGCCAGCAACAACAGGTATGTATGTGTCAGGGAGAGGAAGCAGTCAGACGACCCCCGGTTATGGATTTATTGCTAATTCGAATTCTCAAAGTGTTCAACGCCAGCGGTATGATTTTCCAGCTATGAACGGCACTTCAAGGAATTTCCAAGTTACTTCATCGACCTCAGATTCGCGAGCACTACCGCAAACATACTATCCTTCTCAGGCGGAAAGACCTCGCGACTATTCAATGCCTGGTAATAACGATCGTACTAATTACAGTAGTCGGTTTGAAAATCTTGAAGCCATGTACCATGGTTCTGGTACCGAAGGACATGCTTACCGCTCCAGTGCTGGAGAGGATGCTGGCATGTATTCATCAAAGGTGGAAAACAGAGGGATTTTTAATGCAGTTCCCGATGATCGCAGCTTATACAACACAAAACCAGGCATTCCAAATTACGAGGGAAACGGAAGGGGATTTTTTGGTCCCACTCCTGATAAATTTAAAGGATTTGATCCAGCAAAGTTAGTTAAATGGAATCAAAAGGAAAATTTTATGGAGATCGATCGTGATACGGAGAATTATCTAGCGCAAGTAGGCGAAGATCAGTTGGAACTGGAACAGATAGCGGCAACCCTAAAAGAGGTAAAGTGTTCATATTACGACTATATTCCAAATGATATTTATATACGCTGGACCTTTTTGGGGCACGTAACCAAAAGGGACACATCTAATTTCTTTATTTGTCGTTGATGTATCATGCTAAGGATAGGGTTTAGTTCTTGAGTACAAGCATAAATGCCAGCAGTGATCGTTACTTTATCAAGTATTTTGCATCGTGTTTCTTTGATTGTGTCCTTAAAGTTTAAATCATACTGCCTCTCAAGTGACAAGGAGAGTGAAATCAAAGCTTCTAAACTTGTTTTATGCACTAGTTAACATAGACAACGCATAGTTTAAGTGAAAATTATTACCAATATCGCGTGCTTGGTCGCTTGTTGTTTTAAGGGTACGATAAGGTCGCTAAGGCTTTCGTTTTATAATGTCGCGTTTGCAAATTGTGATAATTTTACCAACACTGCTTATTCAAGGTGGCTCAAACTTTCCATCCGTCTATTTATGTATAAACGCTGCTCACTGCGTTTTTCTGCCAGGTTTATTTACAAGGATGAGAACACTGCGAATGACCCATAATTCTTGCTTTACACTTTAATCCTTAGGTAGCAATATAAAATCCGGCCTATTAATGGTTTCACAGTTACCGAATTGCTCGAACCGCACTAAAGCCATCAGTAGATTGCTGTGCCAACAACCTCCTGCGTATCGTCTATTCTGTGCTGTTTAAATACTTGATCTTTAGATGCTATAGTAAGAATCATGATGGACCATACATAGATTAATAGCACTTTGAAGATTTGAACTATGCTTGAGTGCAAATTTCCTTTTATTTTCCGTGGTAGAAGATTCTCACGGCCATGTTATAAGACTTTAAAGCCCATTCATTACCTTGACTGTCGTTTTATGAGATAGAAAAACCAAGATGGACACCATAAACGGGGTGACAGGAAAACCTTTTGATTTAAGCGAAGTGTATGTGAATCAATTACGGAGGATACGAGACCAGTTTATTATATTAAGTAAACCCTGTCCCTGAAGGTAGCATATTACTTTTATACATTTGTATACAAATGGAGACAAACTAAGTTCAAGTGGTCAATTCTCTTGTTTTAACAGTACAAAATTAGTGAGTGCCATGATCGTGTACTTTGTTCAACGTGAATCTGTGAAACGCAGAACGTGGTGCTTGAAAAAATGTGTTATTCTAGGTGAACCTTTGGAATGCAATGAACTATGTTTTACAAAGTCATTCATTAGTGTTTTATTGTTTATATGAAGCAGTTAGTAATTCATAATGTGCCGTTCTTATGTACAATTGTTTTTCTCTACAATTTGATATGTCGATAGGGCCACCACTTCTTGCATACAATATATGATAATACCAAATTGAAAACATTCTCACTTTAGTATCGCAGGGGAAAAGTTTGAAAGTAATATATTTTTTTAGAAAGGAATTGTTTTCGTCAATTAAACATTAAGGGGCATGAAAAGCACTTGATTGGGTGTCTTTTGCATCGTCAGCATGTACATCAAACTGCAGGACTTTCCAGAGGTTGTAACAAAAAGGTTTGAAGAGGGAGAAGATTGTAATAGATTACTATTATATTATTTAAAACTCAGGCTGAAACTTTTACCGAGTTGGAACGAAATGAAACCCATGAAACGTTAAATTTGATTAGATACTTGCAATTTTCTTCATCTTTTTAATCGAAGTTCATCTTATACGGGGTTACTTTACAAGGTTATCACGTAAATTGTATGAGAAGGAAAATTGTGTTATACTGAAGTCATGTATATTCGATTGATGGAAGTTAGGTCTAAGTATCAGTTGAATTATAAAGCATTTTTTTCCATTGAAAGGAAGAAGATCGGGCTTCCGATATTTGCTCATATTTGATGATTAACACTTAATTGTGTTAAAATGCGTCAAAGAGTGTTTAGTTTTTGTCAAAAGGCAAAAATCTGTAATTTTTTATTGCCAAATAGAAGCCGGTGTGAAGGTTCTGTGGAATTCTGCAAAATCCTATTTCATTTGGATGTAAAGACCAGTTTTCGTCTACCCCAGCTTCAGAAGCACTAAACTTGACTTACTTCCTTATGAAACAGAATAAAATGCTTCAAATGGCAAAGTGCTGTGTTAATATATCTTCTCAAAAACTTTCTTACAATTGGAGAATGGCAACTATTCGTCTGCCAAATCATTACATTAGATTTACCACCACTTGCGTTGTGATTTTACACCATGGAAAGAGTTTCCCTTAACATTGATTAACGACATGATATTCTCTTCATTATTCTTAACTGCATCTCTTCCTGATCACGATATTAGGCTTAACTACAACTTCGTTTTCTCCAGTTGCCGCCTATATTTTCACCAATCCTAGATTATATTGTTTATTAGCTCATTGCAGCTGCATATTTGTAGGCCTGGTAACAGAGTAAATTGCAAATCAGTATGTACGTTACGTATTGTATACTAGATCATGCATATGAGTTACTGATCGCCCCTTGGAATCCTTGTTTGTTTACGTTCTTGTAAGCAAAGATGCGTCAACACTAACGGAGCTTGGTGTGCTTTATAGGCAAGCTATTAAATGTTTTTCTGCTTATCAGGAAGTACAATTGGGGATTGTTCAGTGTGGTTGTAAAGCAAGTTATGCAAGGCAGTAATAGAAGAGAAACCGTTGGTCATCGTATTTTTGTATAGGGGATATTTATAATTGTTTGTTGGCTTTGATTTCTTCCTATTCTATAAGTGTTAGGTTTCCTTTATAAGGCACATCATAGTTAATTACTTTACCTTAATATATAGAGGTAAGTAAACTGGATAACTTTATAAACTTTATTTAAGTATCTACTTCACAGATGGCAAAAGCAAGATTACGAATAGAAAACGAAGTTGGTGAAAATCATATCATAGTTGACAATTAAGAAATTTGCGAAATCAATCCCATTCGAAGTATGAGGCCACACTTGAAGATGCAATCAAGCTTACACAAAGCTTTTAGTGTTTTGTACTATCATAATGTCCGACGCCAATGGATTTTCTGTTTTGATCGAAAATCTCAAGCCCGTTTCGTTTTATTAAAACTTAGACGTTCGAGCCTGCTGCATTAACCACGTCTTGAAATAGGTGTATTTACTTGAAACCAAATTTTAGAGTAAAATGCTTTAGACTTGAGATCAGCCTATTTACAAGAACTGTTGATGTGAGCAACACTCCTCTCCCATTCCAAAATCACTTCGCACGGCTATTTTTCACGCTACCAGTGATAAAATTAAATACATTTGTATTCGAAATTTATAACTTACAGATCAGATTATATACGGCAATGTCCCAATATTTCCCGAGAGAGAAACAGGGTGATACTCTAGGGAGCAGGATTTATCAAAAGGCGTAATTAATACGACATGCCAGTGAAAAGCCCATATAATCACTCGTTTGTCGAAGGGAACATCATGTCTTATGGTATGTTATGTTATAACTTGTAGGGCGATAATATTGCAAGTGTTTCCCAGCTTGTGTATACGAAAGATTATGGTGATAACGATGAGGAAAAGCCGTTAAGAAAAATGAGTATAGTCTTTTATCAAGGAAATTGTCGTGTTGAAGATTCAAGCAAGATTTCATGAAACACCAAATTTGTGGAAATCGAGTTACGTTCTTGACATGGTCACTTTTACGTGCCAGTGTCATAAGCTCCTCGATATTAAATGTTTCAATGCTACCACTAGTCATTCACATCGACAAAACAATTACGAGCAACTCGATTTCGTTGTGGTCACGTTGTTCTAGCCTTGTTACACAACTTTTAGAGTTTGGTCACGTTGTTTAGTTTCGGATGTTCGATTTAGTAAGTTGTGTGAATATGCCCATAGGTAATATAACGAACGTGTTTTCAGATATTCTCTCAGACTGTCAAGTCGTCGAACACTCTGATGATGCACTAATTCATGCTATCTACTTGACAACATGGGGTCAATATAACATCCCTGTGATGTGTTAAACGTTTTCCCACTAGTGTTTTGATTTTCGTAGTATTAGCCGCAATCCTTTAGGCCTCTTGTGATATTAACTAACTTCTCAGCACGATAAAAGTGCTCCATGACTATCTATAGATGATTCATCACAACTCCATTTGTATCCTTAAAGGAAAAAATTTAAGACAAATGGAACACTTCTCGATACCTAGCATGTAAAATAGTACGATCCTGAAGAAGTCATGTTTTATCCATAAGAACTCTTATGACGGATCAGTACAACAGAAACGTTCCCGCCGCGCAATGATTTTTCTTTAACTGAAAATGTACGCAGATGATTGCTTTTGGTGAGTACTTAATTCTAGCTGAAACTACAATATATTTCAGTTAAAATAGGAACATATATTTCGTTGTCAAATACTCAATCTATTACCAGTTGAAAGTGAAAGTGCGTCTTCTGAGATTCAAGTATGATTATTTGAATGATTTTTTGAGGGAATTTAAGATTGCCATTGTTTCCGAAAGTTGTTTAAAAGGCTTAAAAGTTTACAAGGGATGGGCAGTATCTGCTGTCCTTTCTTAAGGTATAAATAGAGTACTTACATTGGCTTTTGTTGCGCTAGAAATGGCAGCAAAAGTTTTAGAGAAGATCAACGTATTAGGAATGTGGGCAAGCCCACTGTGTTACGCAAACATAAGTTTGCAAGAAGTTGTAGCTTGTATAGTTTGTCGCCTTCATTCGGAGTCTAGAAATTTCTCGCTTTTGTACACCATATATGACATTGACCACTAAGGCACCCCTTTTTAGTTTGCATTAAAACAGGGATGCCACTAAATATGGTCCATTGTATAAGTTGGTTGTAGAAGTTATGGGCTATCAACAGAAAACAGGGTTTTTATTCATTCCACATTAGGGCCCTGCAAAGAAAGTCGAAGTTTTGCAAACTGTTTTCGCGATTTGAAGAATACAAGATTTGATATATTTTCAAACGTATAAGATTTCTTCATTTCATGATAAGGTAAACGTTATTTGTAGATGAAGATGCAATACATAAGAAAGTAAATAAGTAGAGCTTCTGTGGTATTAGGGTTTAGAGATCATTAAGGAAGGCAAGGGTTATATTGACGAGCTTTCCTTCGTATCATGTTAAGCCTTCTTTCATGGCGTTTATTACCTGTATATTAACGGTACAATAGGAGATGAAGCACCATAGACGTAGATAACGAGAACCAATATATATTGTTAAGTTTAAACTGATATCATGTTGTTTTCATGGGCGTCGTTTATGAAAGTGTTGGAACTTTTATGTATTAAATATCATACAAGCATCCAGAGTATGTAGCAACAAAGAAATATGATTTTTGACAATTTCATAAAATAGGATACTTAGTGTAATGCACTGCCTATGAGCTAATATCATTGGCATCAGCAGCATCAATAATATTATTGTAATAGTTATCGTGTTCTTTAGAAACAGCAGCATAATCAACAGTACCACGATGATAATTATCATGATCGTCCCCATTATCATCATGTTCATCATCATTTTCACCACAATCACAACGACTACCATCTTAGTAATAATAATAATAATCATCATCATCATCGTCATCATCATCATCATCATCATCATCATCATCATCATCATCATCGTCATAATCATCATCTTCATAATATCGACATCGTCGTCCTTGTCATCATGACTTTTCTTTTATCCACTCATACCTTTTCGTTAGTACAGAACATTTTTTTGTTCATTGTGTGTTCTCGAATACCCTTTGCCCAAGGATGTAAATATCTACTACGCCCTTGTGTGTCTATGTCGTCGTGCGTCTTACGCCAAAATCCAACGCAAATTTTTAACTTTGTATCAGATGGATTCAGGGAGAAACATTTTGATATTACATGGCACCTTTTGGTTCTTGGGATGACAACATTGATAGGTGTGAAATCCTACAACTATTCCACAGACGCTTTAGTTGTAATTTACCGGGATTGCCGCGGTGGCTGAGCTCCATCTATCCGAATTTTCTACTGTTATTCTAGGTATGTGTGTCCTGACCTTGGGATATCACCTTACCGTGCCACACTTTATTAAAGCACATATCCGTTTAGTTGTTGTCAGATTTCAATATTCATACGTCGATTACTGGAATGCCATTCATTGAACTGATTTGACATGGATTCAACCATTATACCAAAGAGCATGTCAATTGGTATAAAGTAAAAATTGCAGAGCTTACGAGTCAACTTAGAAACACGGTTCAATACGGAATTTGTATAGGACTTCCAAGGACTTTACTTCTATCGAAAACCAATGTACTTGGCTTCGATCTCAGGTAGATGTGCCGAGGTACATTAACTTTGTCGATGATATGAGTACTGGTGATGTGAAGTGGGGAAGGGAAGTGTCAACATTTGATCTAGGATGATATTGGTGTCGACAAATGTGGTAATGGGTAACGACAGAGGAGCATCGTCTTTGTCTTCTTCGTTTTCTTCTTCTTCGTTTTCTTCTTCTTCGTCTTCTTTGTCTCATTGTTTTCCTCCTCTTCTCCTCTTACGTATTTTTCTTCTTCCTCCTTTGCGTCCTCCTTTTCTTTCTCCTTTTCTTCTTTTTCTTTTTTTTGTTTCTCCCTCGATATGGTAGGAAGGATATCTTGATTACGATTACGATTGATAGGGAATCATTCGCAGCATATAAAGATCACGCCGTGTTCCTGGATTTCCCAATTCAACTTTTTAATCTTTAAAAGAGTTGGAAAAAGCTACTTTCAAAGATACCTTCAAGAAATAAACGAATCAATTATTTACGATCTTTTCGTTCCAACTATCGGTTGTCCTGATCTCATGGCTGTGCTTCACCTTCCCACTATACTGAAGGTCAACTCTACGCCCTGCTCATGCTTCTTCGTTTCTGACTGACACACCCCCTCAAGTTAACTCCGATTTTCTCTTTGTCTTGGGAAGTGTTAGCTTCATACGCTCAATTGCGTGAATTCTTCCCTCGTTCTTTTTTACTTTTAATACTCTCGCTTTATTGCTTTTTGACTTTTATTACCTTTCTTTCTGGTTATTTTTGCTTCTGTTTTTATGTCTGTTTTATTTAATATGATTTTAATGCGTAACATTATTTACATGCAATAATGGAATGGTGGGTTCCAAGTGATTTTTGGTGAGGCGTATTACTAGAATGGCCTTTGGCTGCTTGAAAACTTGGAAATTGACTCAAAATAGGGCGTTCCCCAAGATGTCTTTTAGAAAAATTCTTGTGGAATTTGTTGGCACAGTGGATGAATACTTTTTCTAGGGGTAGAGGGTCTGCCAATTACTTAAATCCTCCTGGAAATTTTGTTTTTGTCACGGATTGCACTTGATAAAAATTATTGGCCGCTGTGATTATAAAGCTGAAGGATTCCATTACAAGCTTTTTGTAATCAGGCAACTCTTTCGTGTTCTTCTTCCATAGACATTGCCTAAGACCCCTTTATGCACTTTTTCAGTTAGTTGTTCCTGTTTTCCAGTGCTTTTCCATCCGGTTTCGTGTGTGACACCAGCAACTTGCTGATTGTGACGCAGTTCATGTTGAAGCGCGGCTTCGCAGGTGATAACGCTGGTGCCGCGTACAGGTCATGACATTTAAGATTAGTTTGGTCTGGCATTCAAGCTATTTCATAGATTACAAATGCCAGGTATCAGAATGATCATTCAGATCAAAATTTGCCGCGCAGAATGTATAGGATGTTGCTTTTAGTATATTTTCATTAGTAGGAAGAATTTAATTTTCCTGTTTTGTACAAAACAACTACAATAGTACTATATAAATATTGCTGTCTTGGGAGTTTATAAAATTGAGGAGGATTGGAGTCGTAATATTGAACAAACTCATATTCAATGTACGAGTTAATTTGTTGATAAACCAACACATTAAGTGTTACTGTGTATCGATAGAGTATTAACGTCTCCGATATTGTACAACTTAACTGGTTTTAGCCTCCAACAAATTCTGTAGTACTGCACTCGCTAAGTATTTACTACGATTTATTTAATTCCTGATGATTAAGGAAGTTTTAGAGGAAATTACATTCAGGCTCGAAAGATTGAACTCTGTGGACTAGTTAGACAATCGAGTCTTTTCCCGATAATCCGACGAAAGAGGAAAGATTTCCCTCAATCTTGTCACTTTTCAATAAATCTTAAGATTATTAAATAGAGCCACAGGATCCAGTGATCAACATTAGTAGCCTATCGTTGATGTCGGCTTATCATTAATTGATGATGGCAACCATTATTGCTTGTACTTACGGCTTCAACTTCTTAAACAGAACAGGACAAAATCTCGTACTTTAATGCTAAAAGGCTATAGTTGATAGATAGTAACCGGGGGGAAATATCAAGAACAGGAATAGCCGGGCGTTGATATTTTTTGCTTTGGAGGTACGTGGGGTGGTCAGAGGATATACTAAAATATCATGACCTGCTAACTGTCCAACCGAGAGAATTTTTCTTACCTTTCGTTATTTATTGAAAGCCAAAATTACCGCAAGAAGTTAGATTTTAAGTCAAATGGTGAGCAGATTAGTCGAGACGTAGCTCAATAGGCTTCTTGCATGTTTCTGCAGATGTGGCAGATAACAGATATATTGTATGTGAGCTTATGAACCGCGACAGTAGCAAGGCGGAATACTACTTTTTTAAAAAAAGTGATGTGGAATTGCTTTAAAGCCGCTTATTTTCGCGCATCCTTAGTACGAAATACCATTGCTTCTTTAGATGCTCACATCCCAGGACCCTCTCCTGGTTGTACTAACATTTTCAGATGCTTTGAATTAGAAAAAAGTATAGCTGTTCGGAAACTCAAATTAACGGATTGATCGACTTATTGGCAGAGCATAGGTCGATAGCTCGGTTTCTTCCTTGATAAATAAAAGAATGACTGATTTGTTGGTTCTTGATTTATAGGTTGATCCATTATTGTAATAAATTGATATTTACGTCGAAGTATATATTTGTTTGGCTGATGGATTGATGATTTGGTAGATTGTTCTCTTTATGAAAGATTGATTGATCTTTTACCTGACGTTATGGTAGATACTGATAGACAGGCACGCAGAAAGACAAACAGACAGACACACAGGCAGACAAATAGATAGATAGATTGGTTGATTAACTGATTGATTGATTGATTGATTTAGTGATCGATTGCTTGATGGAGATTGATCGATCGATTGATTAATTGATTGAGTGATCGATTGATTGATGGAGAATGATCGATCGATTTAATTGTGTAAGGAGAATGTCAGAATGTATACTTCTTCCACTTAAAGATCACCAAACGCATTTTAGAGATTGGCCGTCTGTTTTTGTCGCTGCTTACAGAATTCGAAGTTTTGCTTTTTATAATTTATTCATGCAACGTGTGTAGTGTTACTAGGTAATTCCATTGAATAAGTTGGTTCTTTGATGGGGTGCTTTTGAGAGAAGAAACCTTTTCACTGTTTATGGTCGCAGACTAGAAATGCTCAACATAGCAGCCTTTTCATTCGTAGTTTATCACTTTTCTCGTAAATATTCGGTAAACTTCTTTAAAGCACTATAATTCTTATTAAATGCCATAGTATGTTGACCCCTGTTGTAACACTGTATAAAAGGGAGAATTCAAATGATTAGCTGAAACTTCCACCATCGATTTAACTTAAATGGGAAACTGGTGATTGATATTTTCTACACGATTCGCCTTCTTATGTAGATATGGAGTTTCATTTGCAATATTTTTCTTTAGCGATTTTTTTCTGAATTGAGGTTGTTGGAGAGGCGTTCCAGTGGTAACGCTATTTAACTTTTTATAGGTTTTTGGATCGTTGCTTTGATAATTCAAGAGGTCAACATTCTCCATTAGACACGCAGTGCTTCTGTTTTGCAAAAGGCCTATGCACGTTTCAAACAAAGTGATACTTCGCATTCACATGTGTCAGTATATCAATCGGCCTTGAGATATGTCATTCGTGGTACAAAATATGCGAATCAGCATGATGCGCCCATTATTTTGGTTTGGTTTATTAACTTAGCGAAACCCGTTAACCCGAAAATCTAGAAACAGATCATGCTACCGCTTGATTAATCGACATTGGGCTGATTAGGTGAAAGTAAGACATAAATCGGTCTTTAGGAGGTATGTTCTTTAGAGATATTGATTGTATTTATCGTCGAATAAACGATTGCACGTCGACAGGGATAACCAGATGATAGATTTCATTATTCATGGGCAGATTAAGATGGGAAGCAGTTGTATAGCATGTGACAGTCTATTTAATGACTTTGTGTGTTGAATAATGCATAAGGCGCAAACTCTCAAGAATTTTCCGTCTGGGTCAAGCACGGGAGTAATTGCTGTGATCTAAAGAAGCTGAGGGAAGAGTGTGGGAGATAGAAACTCTTTTGAATCTGTATAGCGTGCAGCTAAGGCAAACTCTTTCTATGTGGTGATTGTTTGCTTTGTTCGCTAGTATATTCAAATGAAGACAGGATAGACAAATGATTTAAATGCCATGACAACGCTCTCTTGAGTTTATAGAAACTCTAGCTCCCTGCTTGAAACTTGTGCTCGCATGCTTTTTAATGTGCGTAAGAGCTTGCCGATCATTGATATTGAATTTGTAAGACATTAAGTGCAGTGTGTCTTGAGAGTTCTTTCATGCTAGTGAAAAAGGTCTCGAAAGCGTAGCTACTTTGTGTTCATTACAGTCACATGCCTATGCCATATAAGGGACCCATACAATACCGTACAATGTTTATTAAATGATACTGCTGTGGTGCTTATTTGCAGTCGTATTCGTTGTCATGCCCTTCGTATTGTTTTCATTTATCATTTATTCCTTTCCGCTTTTTTTCTTGTTTCCTCACCTTAGTTTACTTTGCATTTCTTCTTTTTAACTTGCGTTCACCTTAAACTCATTTTCTTATCTTCATCATCATCTCTAATTTTTCGATTACTTTTCTTTTTCATTTCGATTTTGTTCTTTTTCATTTCGAAATTATTCAGTTTAACATTATGCACTTCTGTACCAATTAAGTTCCTCTTCCCTAAAGTTCAAAATTTACAGTTTAATTAATCACTATTACTTGCTTTCCCTTTTCACGACTTATTATACATGGTTGCCTTGACCATAGGTAGAATTTCATACCCGCATCTGCTTATATTGATAGAGCCTTAAAATGATGGAGCAAACAGATAAGCTTTAACAGAAGGCTAATTGCCTTTAAGTATTAATTGTAAGCATCATTAAATGTTGTTTGTTTATGTAAACCCGCCATTGACGCCGTAATGAAGCTTTATTTCATCCCTCTTTTAGTTTAGTGATAATTTTAGATTGCTAGAAAGAATGGAAAAGTAAAACGAAGAATAATGCGGAGGGAAAGTGTGACGTCACGATTTTAAAAATGTTTGAATTACGGAAAAAATACTCAATATTCATGAAGCCGAATCAGTAATAACGTCAATGGCCAAAATTGACAGTCTTGCCTTTTCCCAACACCGAGATGTCAAGCTTCAAAATTTTAAATCTCTCTATCAAAACCTTGTTATTTGATGCTGGGCCCTAACGTTAGGATACAAGGAAAATTTAGAGAGTTTTGACCAGAGATGTTTTAAATTCGAACACCTCTAGTTTAAACGTTATACACATTACAGGTCTCGTATTTCGAGAAACAGCCTATTCTAGGGTTGTGTTCAGGTATCTGGAGTCAAATCGTCCTATTTCCATAAGTTTTGATGTGTGACATCATCACTTTTCCTCCGCATATACACTTGGTAGAAGTGATACCAAAAGCGGTATGATTCACCGAGCATCATGCGGATGCGCTTAAAAGATTTTAAGTCGAGGTATCAAAGCATTTGAAAATGTAAAGGTGTGTATTTAATACTGAGTAACAGCTTTACTGTAGGGTAAGTTTGTGTGATGTATCATAAATATTGTAGCAAAATACAATCAAGGTGATTTTTATCGAGCTCCCTCAAAAGTAAATAAATTGGATTAGTGTTATATTAGTTATAGTTTTCTCGGATTAGTTAGTTCTCTTACAAAGTAGAATAGGTACGTGGTGTGTTAGTTAATTAATCAGGTGAGTTGGGAAGTGACTTGCCTCTCAACAATCAGCTCAAGGTAAACTTGGCCAAGCCGCGCATCTCCGACAGGAGCAAATGTTTGTTCAGTGCGGCAAAAATTTGTAACGTTTAATGCAATACACATATTGAATACATCCCTACATAGTTTTGCTACATCAAATGATGGTTGTTGTAGGTGATGTTTTCGCTACAGAAACTATGGAGATTTGTTTTGAAGTCGGAGACATTTGTGGTCGTAGAGCGGAAGACAACTGTTTAAACGAATTTTCACTTTAAAAGAATTCAGAGTAGACCCAGCAGTGAAAGTTTGTTAAGCACAAACCAAGTCGAGTTTGCAAATTCCCTAGCATTTCTCTGTAAGAATGTGATTTCCTTAAAAACATTCTATTCGAAATTAGGAAATAACCAGGACGAAGTCAAGAGGTTTGTTTCCTATATAAGGAAAAATTTCTTAGCAGTATAGAATCCAGTACTTCGACATTACGTAACTTGTAACCAATGCCAATACTGCATTTCTAGTTACGCAATTCAATATTTTCATGAATGAATGTACAATTAGAAAATATTTTTCGGTTTGAAGACAGGATCACGCATCGCATCGTGGGAGAAGTGTGTACAAATTTCGATTGTTGCGGTACCGTAGTTAATGAGATTGAATGCTAGGTTTTGGAAAACGAAATTCGTAATTGTTAAGGTGGTGTCAGAGAGTTGAAGTAACAGTACAAAATATCACTCAGTTTATGCCTCAAATGGTTCCCAAAAGAAAATGTTGGGTGTTACGATTTCCATGGCTAATTGAGGGGCTGACATGGGGCAGGTGTATTTGGGGTCAAGAAGGAAAATTCTGATTGACAAAGTTGTTCTTCAAGACTTCTGAAGTTTGGGTATTTTGGGAGATCGAATACAGTACTGTAAAGTGGTTTCTTCAATACTTTACCATTAGTAGCAATAACCATAAACGATGACCAAGTCAAAAATACACATTTTTCAGAGTGACAGTTCATAGATAGATTATTTCTGATTTAAACTGAGAATTTTGATTTGCTAGCCTGTTGAAACATGCACATGTGTTAAGGTGTGGTAAGTACTCGAAACAATAGTATACGGTAGTCAAATGGGGACTAGTTATTGGGTACAAAAATGAAATGAATAAAATGTACAATACGTAGAGAATATTTCCTATCATTTAATGAAATTTGAATATTGCTTAATGCTTCCGCGATTCTTAACTTGACCGGCGTACAGCCGTCATGTTGCATGAATGTTTCCAAAATTGAGGATTGGAGGTTCTTTTAACTGGCAAATCAGCTTGTGCCTACTGATAAAATATTTAAACATGGAATGTGTAACTGCTATACACTCAGCTAACTATCGAAAGTTATGACGATTTTTACCATCTTGTAACATTTCTATGTTTGATTTTACTTTTAGGATTGCCAGTCTCCCTCATCGCTGGAATTATTCCTTCAAAATGATATTTTTGTTACCCCTGGACCAAATACTATTGCAAGCAAGGAGGCATGCGCACAAGTCACTAATGAAAGACCCCAATATCTTGATCTCACCAATGCAAACCCACGGGTTACTTCGACGCAGTATCAACCAGAGGACTATAGCTTGTCGCTAGGTCTCAAGGCGTTACAGTCACCAGGAGTGTACAGGAACTTTGGTACTGACACTTTTCCAAACTCGGTGTCATGTGTTCAAGGTGTCCAACAAATGCGAGCTCTATCGGAAAGTGCATCAGGAAATTACCCGTACTTGCATTCGGATACAAGCGGGGAAATGACTTTCTCGAAGTCTCTACCAACATTTTCGGATACTTTAGACCTCGATGTATTCTTTGAGGAGCAAAATGACAGAAAAGATGCTATTCCCTATGTAGATTCTAACTGGAGGCATGTAGCAAATCGGCGTTGCAATCCCTCGCATCTTGGTGCAAGTCCAAAAACAGGAAGGAGGCGTTCTTTAGCAACTGCAAAATCCGATTGTAAAGTGCAAGGGGATGTGTCTCGTTCTGGAAGTGGTAGATCCAAGCTGAAGCTGGACAGGGCACGTGGTTTGAAACTTCCTAACGTAGAAATCGATCGAGACAGAGGAACAGGGAGACCTGGGGATAGCCCGAAAGAGAACATAGAACCGAACAATTCCGAGCATTCTAGTGAAGAAATAAAGCGAGATGGGAGACGACGTAGATATTACTTCGAGAATGAAGAAAACTACGAAGTTTGTAAACTCCTTCGAGAACTTTCTGCTACGCGAACGCCGAAAGGTGTGCCACCCACTACAGCTGCTTCGTTATTCTATAGACAGCTCACAAACGAGGCTGAGCCAAGGATTATGAAAACAGTTCAACCAGTCCCAAATGAAAAGGGCAGGAAAGTAGTTGTGCGAAAAGATATACCAGAGGAAAAGGTATCTTGAAAGTCAATTTTATTAAAAACAATAATATTTAACGGCTGCAAAAGTTTTGCTGAAACATCAGTTCTTACCATGATATTGTTTTGAGTCCGTAACCACAAGTTTGCCATGTTTTGAGCCATTTATGTTAATGGAGGAGAATCAAGACTTGAATTGTTTCGTTATTAGTTTAGTCTCTGAAAGGGTCACATGGAAACTTGAATAGTTTACAGACAGTAAGAAGGATAATGTATTACTATGATAGGCCTAAAGAACCCTTCTGCCGTCAGATAATTACAATAGCAATGTATGTCTTTGGCAAAATATTTGAATAGTTGTCACTCACATTATTGTGATCCAGTACAGCTATTCTCCCTCCTGATTGGTGTAGATTACTTCCTCAGGAGAACGAAACCGAAATGTTTGGAAATTAAAACAGTTTAGCGTTTTTATTACCACAGTATTGTTTTAAGTTACTTCACAAGTGGTACCAGTGGTGGTTTATAGACATTTCGTAGCCAGATGGGAACAGAATAGGTTTGAAAGGGCCTACAGCTAAATGATGCTGTAAGGTAGCAACACACAGTATGGAACGTCGATGGCGTTCTTTCTGATTAAACGTATATTTGTATATTTCGACACTTTACAATTTTAAATTAAATCTGTAGTGCATTTAAGATGCTATTTTAACATTTTGTTTTTTAACGACTGTTTTAACGAGAAACACAAATGACAAGTGCTAGCATCATGTTAGTGTTTTCTACTGTTGTACTTCAAATACTTAGGAACACACCCTTATCTGTAGAATGCATCTTGCTTAACATATAATTAAGGTTTATCTTAATTATATCTTATGGTTTTTTAATGTATGAAAGTTCAGGATTTTAAGGTATTGCCAATGACACAAATACAATTAGAAAATAAAATCTGTTATATTTTAAGGTTAGTTTTTATCTGCAGTGAAAGATTAAATACAATTAAACTGATTATTTCGGCCTCGTCTGTAAAGAATTTAATTAATTTTTAGACGAGATTATTGGACGTGCGATTTTTGCGATTTCACATGTATAAAAGCAGTGGTAGTGGTAGTGAAAATGTTTGATAAACTTTGTTACATATTCCACCGTGAAAGTGTTGCTTAAAAAGGCAATAGAAAATCGGAAATTTGCCAAAAAGCTAGCAATAAAGGACAAAATTTCCTCATAGGCCATTTATTATTTCTTGTAAAACTTTATAGCCCTTCAGTTTCATAAAGTATTGTTTTCTTTTTTAAGCCAGGTAGCGGGAATTTCATCATCCATAATTTTGGAGTATCGGAATACATTTAAAAACCACATTCGCTAGTAGACCGTATAATCGGGGAAAATAACGCAGAATACATCGACGTCTGGTTTGGTTTATCTATAAAGGTGTTCAAATAGAACGTTATTAATTCTTAATATGGACTGTTATAGATATGTCGGGGTATATGTACTGTGCGGAAGAGTTTATGCCCTTGCAATGACAAAACTAGGCAGTAGAACACAGACAGAACGACG
The DNA here is from genome assembly GCA_010016065.2 of Carybdea cf. marsupialis auct. non (Linnaeus, 1758). Lineage (NCBI taxonomy): Eukaryota > Metazoa > Cnidaria > Cubozoa > Carybdeida > Carybdeidae > Carybdea > Carybdea cf. marsupialis auct. non (Linnaeus, 1758). The sequence goes on from JAAAKL020000225.1 coordinate 40,066, forward strand.
TTTTGGGGCCTCTATTCTCTTGTTTGGCTTACTTCGAAGTCAGGGTTTTCTTGGCTTCCAGTACCGGTTCCGAGGCACAAACAAAACCACGTTTAAAATCTACCTACACGTTGTCGGCCGCATATTTTTAACATCAATGAACTTTTATGGACTGAGTTCAAAAACTATAGATAGCCAGGTTTGCTATGTCGTGCGTTGTGCGCAGTTTGTTAGTAGCCACTGGAGAGAACCTTTTTCAATCCTTAAGCAGTCAAATATCTCCAAAATATCTCGACTGGGCAGCAAATGGAACTTGGTATACCTAGAAAGGCTGCATTTCATCATGGTGGTGTAATTTTACTAACAGAATTTCATTTTGCGGTCATCAACAGTACAATTTATCAAATTCTGCTAAGTAGGAAGTGAAGGCAAACTCCATACATCGTCTTAAACTGCGATCTTCAAGCATCATTGTTACGTTTTGTGTGATCACTGCATCGGAAAATGACTACGAACAGCAAAAGTTGTCAGATGCGCACCTAAGGCATTAGTAACGATGACTAACTGTACGGTTCACAAGACGAGACTGCCAGGTGGTGATAATTGATCAAGGCAAAGTAAGATATTTCCACTGATGTGTCGGCCTATTCCCTTGAACATTGTAATGGATTTTCTCCTTCTTAGTTTCTACCTTCTTTTTAATTTCTTTTTCAGATTGGCAAGTATTCAAAGGTGGGTAGTTCACCGTTCGTCTACATGCACGGCAGCCCATCACCAGATGGTGCTCGCTCAGCAAGTTTACGACTAGTAGAGCTGCTCACCACAAAAGTTTCTGACGAAATGAACGAGTCTACTTCGATGGAAGCATCTGACGCAAACGCCAATGATATCAACGAAGTTAAAATGGAAGCAGCGGACACGTGACCTTCAATGAACGAATCAGTGTATCGCAAATATTGAAACGCCAGATGACCAGGAAATAGAATCAACGCTCATATTATGCACAGACGTTTGAATTTTACATTTTGTAATTTAGACTATATTCAATATATAAGCACGATGATCGGCATCACACCTTTGCCTGTATTGGTGTGGGTTGTGCGATGGAAGGTTTACCCTTTCTTTGTATTTTTTGTGACACTAACTGTAGTCGTAGTGTACCGTCTATTGGGGAGTTTATAGCGATGATACATTAAATTGGGAAGATAATCTGACAGCTCGATGTATGGCGTCCCGATGCTATGATACCTCGATAGTATGACATTGTGACATTGCGCTAGCGTATTTTGATACCGCAATCGAAGCAACACCAAGTTAGGGAAATGCAGCAAAGGCTGTCCGTCATGGGAGGCCGTTTTCTGTGTTTAAATCGCCTCTACAATAAGGAAGCTCACACGTGTTACTATCCTGTAAAGCCTCTAGTTTCCAGAAGACAAACTCTTTAAATGTTGTTTTCTGTCCTTTTTTGGCGTCTCTAATTTGTGACCATTTTGGCACGTAGTCGTCTCCTATAAACTTTGAATCCTGTCTAGCCCACGTTGAAGATAACATGAACCTTATATTTTATGTAAGAGACACTAAAAACTACTGTTAACGTGTCCACAAAGGTTTTGAAGGCCCACACTACACACTAGAGATGCTCAGTGGAGGCCGGTCTGGGTATCGTGAGGAACTCTGAGAAAGGTTATTCGAAGGTGTTCCTAAAGAGGTTTGCGTATATCTGGATGAAAGTACACAAGTATTATCTTTTGAGACTGTCTCATTTTGAAAATCACGCGGAGTCTCTTTTTTGAGAGCTGTAGAAAGGAAAGCTTAGTATGATAACGCAGGTACCTGTTCATGGGGTTGGTTAGAGCTATCAGATTATAGATTTGACTCCAGTAGACTCGGGTAGGTACAGTGACAGTGAACGCGGAATAATTTTAATTTACCCAGATAAAGTTGACTGGGAGATCAGGGAACGCTTCTGGTCATAATATTTTGTTAACTGTAAAAAGTGGTGTGTTCTAAGGTCTTGGAATTTTCATAATAGCTTTCCAGATAGTTAATCATATGAAAATAGTCGGGAAGAGGTGAACAAGCCGCATTTTCTTACGAACGATAATACGGTATGCGGATCACATAGGTGTTTTGATGAAGAAAGTTTGTGTTGGAATGATCAGTAAAATGTTGTAGAGATTGTGCACTCATCTCCAAAGAACGATTGGTTTTACCTCATTTTGTTTACGTTTGTCATTTCTTTACTTGTTTACCGTAAAAGATGTAGGTACGTACACGTGGAGGAGGAGGGTAGAAATAGTCTGGAGTCTTGTGCGAATGTGTTCAAAGGCTTTGTAGATATTTTAACTGTAAATCGAGTTACTTCCTCGATTATCCGGTCAAGTTGGACGGGAAGATTTGAAAATCGGGCCGGATAATCAAAAATGGCCGGATAATAAAAATGACCTATATATTTATCAAAGTTGATTTGAAAAGAACGTGACAGTTTTCCACCATTAAACTATATTACTGGGGCAGCAATATTAGGCAGACAAACCAATGAAACAACAACACGGAATTGCTCATTGCTGTCTTTTTCAAATTATTCATGCGTAAAAGACACCTTGTTGGAGACGACTTTCATCTACAAAGGCGATACCTGCTATTTTGGGCGAGACCGGATAATCGAGGAAGTACTGTATTCATTGTCCACGGTTTGTTGCTAGCATATGTGTATACATATATCTGTTACTTTAATCAGCCCTTTTATTTTACTGGTAGCTAAACTATTGTACCTTAGTATTGAAGTTGTTTGAAATGTGTATGTTCGTAACTATTGCAGGATGTTTTTGATTAGCTACGTAAACTTGTGTAGACCTTTGCTTCCCCAATTGTATGATCACCATATAATGCGCTGGTTTACTCCAATAGGTTTCTGTTACGTGACTCCTTTTGCCAGTGATGTATGCCGTGAAGATTATTTTCTAGATTGTTAAGAATGCACTTAGATACCCTGAACCTTGGCAGTGGATGCCTCGTTCCATTATCATATAAAGGTATCATTATTATGATTATCATCATTATCATCATCATAATCATCATAATCATCATAATCATCATCATCATCATCATCATCATCATCATAATCTATGTTGTCTCCCTCATCATTATCATCATCACCATAATCTATTTTGTCTCCCTCATCATCATCATCATCATCATGATAATAATCTATGTAGTCTCCCTCATCAACGCTTTTGTCGTCATCATCATCATTATCTTCATTGTCGTCATCCTCATCCTCATTGTCTTAATCAGCAGCAATATCTGCGACAGCAGCCATAGCATCAGTGATCGGACCTTCGTGATCTTCACCAGCAGTGTCATCAGCGTCATAGCTTTGATTACGATGAGCAAGATAAAGATTAGTATAGTCGTCATCTTCATTAATGCCCTTATTTCAAGTCTTCATTAGTAGTAGGTGATGTGTCTCTTTTACAACAGTTATCTCCATTTTTTGTGACATGTGTCTCTCTTTTGACTATCATTGTGATCAAGATTATCATCAATGTCATCATCACTGACAACCTCATTGCAAATATGATCGTCGTTGCATCTGCTATGGCATTATTTCCTTGCGCACGGGTCATATCCTCTTTGCCTTACTTCTTGATATCGCCATGAACTATCCTTCGTTTACCCACTGTTTACCAAGGAGGATTGGAGTTTCTGTGAGTATTAGCGTTTTCAAATGGTGAAAACGTGGTCCTATTGTTGATTACCAAACCCCATAGTGCAGAGAACAAGACATCATTTTTTTGTGATAAGCTGAATGAAGATCACGCTATGTATAAGCCATGTTGTGCTGTTAAGACATTACTGCATTCAATTGAGCACGTATTAAATTGGTACTGTGGTGCATGCATTGGTTTTATCTAGTTCTGTAACGTACCGTCCTGATTCTTGTTGTACATTAGCAGTTTCTAGTGTAGTTCATCCGTTTAGTTTAGGTAATAAGTCAAGAATTGGTCGGTTTCAGGCATCTGCTTGACGTTTCCCTCCCTTGGCTATACAAGTCAGCACGCATTTGTTTTCATATTCTCTTTATCCAGAAAGATATTTTAATCTTCCGTTTGATCTTTCGAAAAGTTCTTATCTTCAACTTTATCATATATGTCCAGCAAATCTCTCAACTTTCAACCTATATAAGGCTATATAAGTATAGCATACCAGACATGTAGTGTTGTATTCGTTCTTATCGGCGTTTTTATTGGTCTTTTAATGTTAGTGCTTTAACAATAGCTGTACTGTTTTATGAAGTGTCATTGTAAAGGCAAGGATAAGTTTTAGCTAACAGTCAAGTACCGAACAGAATGGGACTGCAATGGGCAAGCCATTCTAGTATCGTTTCTGCCATGGATCGATCATGTTTTGCGTATGACTAATCATATTTCGCGGTCTCCGTGTACCAAAATGTTGATCTGAATATAACATAACACTTGATTGAACAGAAAAATATTTTGGGGCGAATTCAAGTATTATATCTCCAAAATTCTGAAAAACGATTTTTCTGAATGGAGATGTGAAAATGAAAATGTTTTACCTCAGTTCTTTGAGCAAAGTTCATTCTTATCATGCTGATTACAAAATCTATAGAATTGTTTTTCAGCATAGATCTTTAGGGCTCAAATGCAACTCTTTGAATTTTACAGGGTTCCATTTGTGGCGGAATCACAGCCCTCGTCCGCATCCCTCCGCTCTTATTTACTACCTTTAAATTTACTGTCAAGAGTAGAAGTTGGCCATGAAGTCATGAATACGGTTTTGTGCATTACTGAAATAGTGCGCAGGAACTAAGCTTGGCCACAATAATATGTCTTTGCCAGATAATAAGTTTTTCCTCGTTTGCAGTAGACTGTTTGGAGGTAGAAATGTTCGGACTTCTATAGCAAGCCTTTAAATGCCAATTTCGAGAATATGCTTTAAATCACTTCTTTGTTCACCAGAAACTCAGTAATCGTCTACTCGTACGGCTATTCCACCTGTAACGGTTGTAAACCTCTTGTCCTTTTATGACTTTTTTATTGTTCAAGATGTAAAATTTTTATATCCTCCTATGGAGTAGAAATTGTAAAGGATGTAACTAGCCAGCGTTGTCATGTGGGAATAAAATGACGAGGAACATGAATGACACCTTGTGTTGTGTAGGAGACTCTTTTCTTTAGCCGTTGGCTACATGAATTGTTATGCTAGGTGTTTGAGGGCACCTTCTGATGCGACTAGGCGCTCGACGACGCTAGTTCCCTGGAGGTTAAAGCGCAAGAAAATGTTCAAATGAGGAGCCAATTCAATTCCCTTAGCTACTTCGCAAAGTAAGTCTGTTTTTCACTTTTTTCACAACAACATCATAACTATCCACAACTAACGATACATAAACGTCTTATGATTAATTGTAAAAAGGAAAAAAACTAACTACTATCCAATCAAATTCAAGCACGTGTAACTACGTTAATACATACCGCTACAAATACCGAAAAACCCCATACGATAAAACACCCTTCCGTTCCGCTATTCAAGTTCCAGTTTCAAAGCGAGGCTTCGACGTAAATTGCCGATACGAGCTTGTTCATCATCTATGATAGCGGACAATTACTGGTAAACTATGAAAACAAAAACTTCACAAAACTAGTGCGTGACCACTACGAAAACACAAAACCTTCATCATCTTTAAAAAGATTTGGCTGCCATAAGTTATCTTTTGATAAATAAACAAAACACAGGAAGATCGAGAAGATTTCCTCTTTCAGAAGAGCACGAGGATCCGACTATAAATAACGCGTTTAGGTCAAGTACATCAAATATCGTATAGATATGAAACCTTAAATGATACGCTAATACTACATTCAACATCGACCTTTAACTACTTTAACACTCGACCTGCGGTCAGATATAGTTTTCTCAGAAATCCGATAGAGTAGATGAGTTTATTGCAAGAAGGTGGCCGATGAAGATAAGACTATTGGAAGTAAAATGGAAATATAGCACAATCAACTGATTGTCTGTGCTTTGAGTGCAAACTTGCAGTCGGTATTAACGTTTTCCTCCTCGAATGGTTTTTAGCAGCCAGACAACAACATATTCCAAAAGCCTTATCCAGGCAAAAGCATTTTCGGTCATTTAACCCGATTATCTTGGCTTTATTGACCCTTATAACCGGGGGCTTATTTGGACCCATATCTCGGAGCCCACTATAGACATAGAAGTGAAATTTTAATAGAAGGATAGAGTAATCTCTGTTCAGTGGTTGTAAAGAAGTGATATTTTTTTGTGAAAAGAGATCGCGTGATTCATTGATGACGCCATCATGGGATAACTGTGGAAGCAAGTAAGAAAATTGATTTGCAATGGCTTGTATTTCCATCGCGTAAATGACAGAGGCAATTATTTAACTTGGCCATATAGGGTCATACACATATGATAGCTAGGGAGAGCATGTATGACCGATGGCGATGAACTATGACGTTACAAAGGAGGGAAGGGATCATAGTTCTATGGTCGACGTCATTCATGTGCAATTTCTTAAATACATGATTCATTTGAGAATTTTTAAATATTCCAAGTCATTTTTGAATCTTCCCTGCGTGCGTTTGCTGACGTCGATGTTAACAAGATGGAAGTGTAATGAGGCTATTGTTGGAATGAAATTGTGTTTCCTCATGATTAAATACATGCGTATTTTTTGTATAAAAGGGTTGGGGTAAATCCAAGTCTCGATGTCGCTGGGAGGGGGCTCTTCTTAAAGGGATATTCCTCGAAAATAGGGGAGAGTGTCATTAATTTGAACATTTTAACGACGCCCGGAATGTATGACTAGTATGTCCATATATGTAATAACGTCTTGTCCGAAAACATGAATATTAAGTAACATTGTTGGTTTTCTGTACTCTGACTTCGCAATAGTTGGCGGTTTGCAAAACCTTTTTCAACAGTTCTTACGATGTCTTAGTTAGACTTTTCGACCGTTTTTTTTATATAACTGGAAAGTAATTCACATTAAAACGGTATAGAAGCGCTTATTGTAGCATCAATCTTTTTTTCTTTCATTTTCAGACATTTATTGCATCAGGTAGTGGCATTTAACATTTAACGATTGTATTTGAAAAACACACTCATTGCAGTTTTTCTTCAGGTTCTTGTCTTCTGTTTAGTGGTCAACTCGATGGATCAGTTGGCATCGTGATTTAAATATGCTAATGTATGTCAAAAAATCGTTGTTTGATTGGATAATAATAAACAAATAAAACAAGAGGTGACGGCCAAAGTCACAAGATCATGTATGACACCAGAAGAAGTGACATGGTAAGATACTCTTAGATTCAAAACATGCAACACGTAAGCAATATTACAGCCGGGTTTGTATGGATAGTTATGAGCCCAGTCCAGGCCTTTTCCTCAGGCAATATTGTTTGAGTTATGCAAGAACTTCCGCGCGTTCCAAACTTTACCTCATTATGATGATCTTCAAAATAAGCTGAAGGCAATGTACTTTACTGACAGTGTAGTCAGTAGGGCGAGGATAGACAACATAATAGTACGTCAGTATGATTTGCCAAGTGATAGAGATCTAAAAACTAAAGCAACATCTTTACTAGGCGCAAAAAGTAGCCGCTAATATGAATATAGGGCACTATATTTTCAGCAGCTACCTTGTGTGTAATCTCCACATACCAGTAGAAAGAAAGAACTAAGAGATAAACGATCCAGAGGACCTAAACATGGGTGACACGATAAGATATATTTGTGCTTTTTGCTGTTTCATAGATACAGCGGCGGTTCCAGGGGTCTCAAAGTGGGTGAGGGGTTAGAACATTTCTTTAGAAAGGTTCAAAGAAAACCAAAACAAAAATATTTATAAGCATGTGAAATGTATTATTTATCTTAAACAATATTGCAAAGTGTATGGTCCTCGGAAAGGTGGCCTGCAGGAACGTGCCGTCAGTGAATGCAACGCATGCACTGCATGCCTTAAAATTTCAAGAGATAACCTGTCACTTTCATATGCCCATGCCCTCAACTTTTTGAGTTTCTTTGTGGAGCATCGTAAATTCAGGTTTAATTAAATACTATCGTATCAACCCCTTCAAAATGCTTCTCCAATCTCAACACGTTGCCGATTTTCGTTAGCGGGGCGTTACAGTTTTCCCAAAGTTCCCTAAACCTCCTCAAAATAGCCCAAAACCTGTGCATCACGACGCCAATAGCCAAGTGTGTGGGAAGTTGTGCAACGAAGGCATGCAGAAAGCTAGTTGCTTTCAGTTGTTATGGAAACATCACTCAATGTTCAGTGATTGGTTCGTCTAACAATATATCTGGATAAAAGTGCTTACGTAATTCGACGTGAATGAAAGGCCAACGCATGCAACAAGATTTTTGCTTTTTCCATTCTTCAGTTTCGTAGGGAAATGAACTACTGTGTGCAGGAATAGATGACTCGGCCTTTTTGTTCGCGGGATTTTCCGTCAAAATTAAAAATAACCGAAAATGGTAGATCTCTAGAGAGATCGGCATACCCTCAAATCTTTGAGAAATATCGCCTGACTACTGAGCTGAAGGTTGGGTATTGGTCAAAGCACTTCCCAGGCCTATCAACCTTAGAATTACTTCAAAGAATGACGGACTTAGAACTTTGTGACCGTTTCCCTCAGGTGATAAAATTTAGCTTCGTTGGTCGCTACTATTCCTTACTCGACCACTAGTGTCGAAAGGTCGTTTTCATCCTTATGAGGAATTAAATCCTTCACACGAAACAACCAAAGCGACAATCGTCTGTCAAGTTTAGCAATGATTGCGATAAAGAAGGAACTACTTCGCAAGTTAAGAAGTAAATCGAACTTCTACACTTTAGTTATAGAGGACTTTATACAGAAAGATAGAAGACTCGATTTTGGATACAAGTAGAACGAATCCTCATATGGGCTTTGTTACCTTATTCTGTTGATCAATAATATTTCATATTGTTGTGATCACGCCCTTTTTGTCTGCTGCATGCGTATTACATTCAGTGACGGCACGTCCTTGAAATCCACACGTACTCAAATCTATTCAGAACCGTACAGGAGCCAGTGCAATTGTCCCAAATAAGAGATGATGCTTGTAGTGTTGTACAAAGCAGTATGAAGAAAGCACCAAGTTTGTAGACAATACAACTGTATTTATATGAGCAGTCACATGACTTGATGAGTGACTAGTGTAACCAATGTATATTCCCCATGGTCATGTGCCTACTCTGATTTACTCAGTTACCCCAGTTATCATGATGGCTGAACCCACGGTAGCACAATAGTATTCTTACTTAGTGATCTGCTAGTTTTGCCTTCACTAAACTTGTTTTCCTACATATGACATACCATTGTCCTGAACAAACATTCCGCTTAACTGTACACGCTAATTTCACACATATCTCCACAGTTTATATATAGGCATAGATCTTTTGCATTGTAAAGATATCAAATCTAGAGATAGGACATTTTAGATGCTGTGCAGGTTCAGGTGTTGAAGTAAAACTTGTTTGCAGGGCGTGAAAGCAAATGGTATGTTACTTATGAATAGTGGCAACAGGAGGGAATATTTAGTTATGTGACCAATATAAATTGGAAAGGCGCTTGTTGTAATTTTTTTTTTTAGAAAAACCCTCAAATATTGCCACGGCGTTGAAGGTTGGTTGCCACTGACAAATACCTGTTGGAGGACTCACAGATTGCAATACATTGTTAACTTTTTGTGCTTCATAATGGTCTTGAACATTCACTTGATGATTAAAGTCACAGTAAATGTAATTCTTTAGGAGTAAGAATAATGCTTTCAAGACAAGTGCGACGTTCCTATACAAATAAATTTTAACTCATGAAAGAGATTCTGTTGATAATCGCAAGGCATACGCAAGAATTTTCCATTTGTACTCGTCCTTGGAGAAGATCAAAAGATATCGATTATGTAGTGGGTCTCCTTGACACTGTACGTGACGTCATATACCATAGGATTACACCACATTTCTGTATTCCTATTGCCAGATCTCTTTCCTTCCAAACTTTAACTGATTTCTGAAGTTTATCTTTTGCCACTGCTATCCGCCTTCAGATATCTGCGTCACAGTTTGCATCCTTTGTTAGGATACTGCCTAGATAACTGAGCTTGTGGACCTGCTTTATTTTAACGTCAACAATATGCAAGTCACACTTTGGTCTGTCTCTTTTGCACACAGCCTTACATTCTGCCATTTGTCAGGTATGGTTATTTTCATAATGCGTTCTTCGAATAATTGCTCAAACAGTTCTTTGAGCCATTGTATGCCTGCTACTAGTTCTATGTCATCTTATCTTATTCGTGGTACTACAGGACGTAAAGAGACAATTAAACAGGCAACTCATTTTGATCAAGAAACTTTTAGCCGATTCTCTTCAGTTCGTCTACATTGGTAAAGAATAAAAATACAATGAGACTATTTATACATACAGAGAGGACCGAATTTAACAATATGCTGGAGCACAAGAAAACATAACATGAACTTAGGTGCATTAAAATATTGAC
>JAAAKL020000226.1:0-50417 GCA_010016065.2 Carybdea cf. marsupialis auct. non (Linnaeus, 1758)
TATTGATTTATTTCAACGTCCCCCAAACCTCACATTTATTTTACAGTGTTATCATTTGATTCTATACGAGCAGTTCATGACTGCTCGTTCTAATTATATGCATAAATATATATAGATATAGATATATATAAATAAATCGATAGATAGATTGATAACTAAAAACAGATATAAAAGCTATTACTAAAAAATATATATCCAACACATTCACAATAGTTCGATTACAATTAGTTGTGCATTTGTGCACACGTGCTACTCACTAATTCTTGCGCAAGAGGGGTGATACTAAGATATTTTAAAAGCATTTGTAGAGGTGGTATTTGTATGCAACATTGCCTATCTGCGATATTGTTAGGCAGTGCAATAATTAAAGCCCTACACCAGCTTGAGAATGCGGGTCAAGTCAGAAGACCTACTACTTGTAACCTGAACGTGGTACCATTTTAATAAGGGCATGTCGCGAACACTGTACTTAATGGATCAATTAATCCTCAAGTTCATCATATAACTGACGCTCGGCATATATCCTTAAAACGATAGGAGATGTGTTATCTAGCATGTACTAGTTTATTAGGTATTGGTAATGTTAATGTTAATTGGTAATGTATATATCTTGTGTGAATGCACACATAAGATGCATGTCTTTGATTGGGTAGCTTTATGCATTTGTTCAGGTCAATGCGTTAGTGTATTTTGGCAGAATAATACCGAAAAGGTAGGTATCGTCGGTCTGCACGTCGTGTGATTTTAAGGCATGTGATCTGGATAGGAGTCTGGATGATTTTATGTTCACTTCATGTTGTCGGGACCAATATCTTCTTGATTGAGCTATGAACCACTTACGCCTTCTGTTAGTTCATAAGGCTGGGCCAATGGTAGCAAGAAGAATATTATTCATACTCAAGTTTTAATTATTCTTGACTCTAAGAGTAAATTCAGTTTAATATGCTTATAGCGTTATTCCTCTTTGGAGAACAATTTTATCATGGTGTATAACATGCCTATTTGGGGATATTGGTAATTGTATCAGTTTGTGAAGAAATAGAAACAGCTTCAGTGAAGATTGTGCACCCAATCCCACATCGTTTATGCGTTTCTATTCACCCTGGCTACTCCTAGGTGATATGCATCCCTGGTGTGAATTTTTTGGAGGTTCAAATGTTTAGTCTTCATTCACTAGGAATTGTGAACGGGTCAAGGAAGTGTACAGTTTAGGATGAGCACGCGGCTCTCAAAATGAGATCATGCCACGGTTCATAAGAAGGAATTAGTGGAATGGTATAGGTGTTCGAGCCAGCTCAGCTGTGTGCAAAAAGCGTTAACACATAGTCAAACTTGACCAATGACTAGATTAATGAGCAGTTGTCGTATGTTTAGTACCCTCTAGACATCCGGGCGTTTTGTAGTAAACATTTGATATTTGAAAACCTCCAAGGGACAAAAATAAGAGAAAGCTAGGATTCAAAACACCAAAGATCATAAAGTTAAACCAGAACGTGGCAACGCAAAGTATAGACCTACCAGCACAGAACACATGTTATCTTGGGCTCGAAACAATCCATTCCCGGCTACATGTTTCATTGAGTGAATAATTAATGCAAAAGAGACTGTAAGGGTTGGAGGGGAAAAAAGTGGCTTTAAAGTGAAAAATATCTCGCGCAATTAAGTTTTTCAGTTGATCAAGTAATGGAAATTCTGATCAAGGTTGAGTAAGAGATGTGAAAAAATATCAAGAAAATGAAATTATGCGCATGATGTTAATCAAAAACCATAAACTGTAGTACGCATGATCGCCCATTTCGTTTATTCTTGGGTAATATATGCTTCGGTGAATGTATAAGCCTACTTAATTATTCATGACTGGACAGAGGAAATCTTTGACCAGTCTCTTTGTCTGATATATCTTCGAGTCTTTAGAATTAGGGCACAAGTTTGCTATCTTAGGTCTTTCAGTAGCTCTGGGGCAGACGACAAGTTTAGATATTGTTAACCGGAGACAATTGTCGGTCATCCTTAGATAGAAACTTTTTATAATATTTAATCCCGGATCGCTGGCATCTCTCAACCGATATATCTTTGTGGTTTGTTAAACTACTGTTAATTCTGAGCAGTCTTGATTTTTGGATGCACTTGATTTCATCATTACACACGCTGTTAGTAACGTAAATCACTCTGCCCAATCGAACTTCGCTGTCGCGAGCTCCGGAACTGGAAGCGTTCCTTCCAACTACACTGAACACAATGGAATGAGCTTCGAAAACAGCAACTATGAAACATCTTGGATTCCATCTTTCGATTACAACAGCTGGATATTTGAATTGTTGTGATAGTTGATAGTTATGGTATGGCTCTACTCATGTGATATTAATCAGGAAGGATATTGTAGTTTAGTGCAGCTGTCCTGGACGAAGCTTAGCTACAGCTCCACCGGTATCCGGCGCTTTCTAGTTTCTCGCTGCATAGCGGTCCTTGATATTAGGTCCGTCGTAGCTTTAGTTTGATAGGCGCTTATAGAATGGCAACTTGGGTTGGGACATTACCAAACTCAGCACCACTGTCATTAAGTCCCGAGAATAAACCCAAAGCTGGTCAAGTTGATTGTGCTGTTTGTGGAGATAAATCATCAGGAAAACATTATGGAGTTTTTACTTGTGAAGGATGTAAGAGCTTCTTCAAACGCAGTATTAGGAGGAATTTAGCATATACATGTAGAGCATTTCAGAATTGCCCAGTTGATATCAATCATAGGAATCAATGCCAATATTGCAGGCTGAAGAAATGCATCAAAGTTGGTATGAGAAAGGAAGGTGAGTTGCAGATTATGTTTAAAGAAATGCTCTTCGTAGAACTAAAGTTGCAACCTCGCTCACTTATCTGAGCCTGCGTAGTATAATCACAACTGAGTAAAACACGAAGTACTCAATCACTGTAAATCCAGATCAATCAAAAACATAAACAAGGGAGGAAGTATGCAGTAGCGTATGCCTATATCTACAATCAAGTAATGTTATCTGCATATGACCATAAATTTGAGAAAAGTAATACATTGAAAAAAAAGAGTTAAAGGAAATGTTAACATGTAATTACGAAGCCTAAAGTTTAGAAATAGGTTTTTTAAAAAATGCAAAAAGTTAATTACTTTAATCATAAGTGTCTGATGCCTATATTGCATGGTGTCTGAACTGTTGGAAGATTGCCAACCACTGTCTAAAAGAGTGATATCTTAACATTATTGGTAGTATGTTACTTGATGTAAACAGAGGGTTAAACGGGACAAAACATTGGTTCGAGGGAAGCAAGTTCTGAGTTTAAATTTTATCTTTATTAAAGAACTAACGACTTGACTTACAAAAGCACAGATTTTAGATGATGTAAACAAAGCTGGATAATTGTTCACGTGAGCCTGTTCATAAAATTCAGAAATATTGTTCATAAAAGCTTTTTGATTCTGAATTTATGCATTACTTTCCAGTTCTGCTATATTAAGAAAAATGGAATAGGTAAAAATTGACTTAATGGTTTACTTGGTGTTAAATTACTCACGCTGTCTCTTCTAGCATACCAGACGAGCAGCCCATGAGGTTTATTGTCCTGCACCAGGTCTCTAGACTTCATGGGAGTTGACTCTATATTTCAACAAAAGTAGTTTCAATGTATATTCTTAGTATATTTTATATTAGCATGAAAGGCGTTCAAAGCACACAAGTTTATGATGTAGCCCGATATAAAATAAACAAAGAATCACTCTTTCATAAGTACATTTTAATGTTGATACTTAAGTAAGCCTGATTTTAGATAAATCTTTTGTATTGATTCAAGAGGATCCAGGACAGACATTAGGTGATCTACACCTTCCTTCAGTTGCTCATCAAAGCAGTAGAAAGATTTAGCTTCATAGTAATGCTTAGACCATGGGGAATTGATTGTAGGCACTGACTAGGTAAACACCTATGATAAGGAACAGTCGCCTATTATCTGTTCTGCAATTAAATGGTAGACAAAAACCCTTGAGTGTAATACCAGAAGCTAGATAATGTTGCACTTTGTCTACTGAAATCTGAACAGCACGATAGTTGTGTGTTGTAGGCAAAGTACAGGCGATGACATGACTAGATGACCGATTTACGATGCATGTGCTTTCAGTACGCTAGAGAAGACTAACACTGGTAGCCATATGACATTTACGATCTCTTTAGGAAAAGAAGTGTACGTCGTACGAAAGTTTTGAAGTCTATGTTATCGCAAAGCAGACAGCAATTCAATACATGCACCATGAAGTGGATTGCACCACGAGAGTCAATTTAAACCTGTACTTCGGTGATTTCATATTGAATATTACTTGAAAACAAGGGGGGCTGTTACTAATCCTAGCCTCATTTCCTTTGCCATAATTGCAAATCATATGTGGTTGAAATACACAACTGTTACGTTCATCAGTGAGGAGTGGCTTTCCAATATCAATAGCGTGACGTGATAATCTACTTTAATAAAGTAAAGAAATTGAAATAGACTGTTCACATAGTATTGCCAAGCTTTAACGAAACAGACAGCATTTTATTACGTGAGTATAGCTGCATTATGAAAGTAAATTGTTTACTGTAAGATATTTCTTCTTCTTCAAGTAGAAGTGCCCATTGGATTCAAACTAATGTCGTCCAAATTCAAATAAATTAAATTTTTAAAAGTGGAAACTTACAATAGGGCTATCTACGCAACGCCTTCAGTGATCTGACTGTGTCTTGATCTTTTTGAAGCAACAGATTTCTATGGATAAATTACAAGTGAAACTCAATTGTTTGATTTAAAAGCTTTCTACTGATATTCAGTTTAAACATTACTGTTTTTCTTCATACTATAACATGTATTTAAAAGCTGATCTTCTTCAGGAGAGAAAATTATTTCTCAAATGAAATCAGGTTGCATATGCCAGTATCACTGGTATACAAGTACTAAAGGTGACTCGTATAAAAAACAACGGGCCTCCATTCATCGAGTAACAGTGGTACTCATGCTTGCACTCTGATGTTGCTAGGAAACATGTATTCTTCTTCAAATCTTTGTTGCAGATTTAGTATATTATGGGAGTTAAAACATTTCCATAATATCCATTATATTGTACTTAAGTGTGGCTGTACTTCATCCAATCCATGGTTTGGCTTACTTATGAAACTCGACTCTAAGAGAAATTTTGAAGTGTTGTGGCATGATTCAAGGCTGCAAGGTTTAAATAGGAAAGACGAGGATGAGGACGAAAAGGGCATAATCTATGCAGCTTGATATTATATATTTGCAACCAACAGTAGAGGGGACCTTTGCTGTTTTTCTTGTGTCAAGTCGTTTTCTTAAAGCACTTGAAGTGAGCAGCTCATAAACCTAGGGTCAAAGATAAGGCAGGTAGACGAAGGGGGCATTTCATTCCATTTGTACAAATCCGAGTAATCTTGCATCATGTCATCATTGAGTTGGCACTTGGGATTTTTACTTCGATGTCAGCAAAAGATGTGATAGGCATTAACGCATTAGTAATAGATCGATGTTGTTAACCGTACTGAAACCAAGCTACTATTTAGCCAATGTGAACAACTTGATATGATAATACCATGGATCTATTCAGCAAAAATGAGTTTGTCTCCAGCGATTGTACTGTTAATTGGCAAAGGAATTCGAAAGATAACTTACCATACTAAAACTACAATTGTCAAAAATGGAGTGCTATGCACAGTATCACTTGTTGGAAAGATTTTTAAACATTCATTTTGTCTCCCCTATTCCCTTTCCCAGCCTATCTAAAATAGTTACTGCAACTAGTTACTTTCTACACCCCAGAAGCTTATAGAATAAAACAGCCCACTTCCTTAATAGGGACCCCCTCTCTGCTACCTCTCACTTCAGTCACTTTCACATCTTTATCCCATACTGTTTCTTGCGAATAATGTTTGACAAAACTGTAAAATGAATCCAATACTTAACATATTTTTAAAGTGTTGCTCTAAATGAATTAATTATATATTATATTAGATTAAATGATAGTGTTCAAATTTATTATATGCTGACATATAAGCAAGAAAAGGAAGCACGATATCAGCATGTGAGAGCAAAAGTATTTGTGGTTTGTTTTTTATTTAAATTATGTAAAGAAAATGTACTTTTACCCCTCTTCCCACCCCCAGTTACTCAATTATTATTTTCTGACCTACAATATGAAGATCCTTGGTGGCATTAACTTACTAAGGTACTACAATAATTTTGTTATTTGCTGAAAATAAGAGATATAAATTTTTCTCATACTCTCAATGACTGGTTCATTATGTTTACATCAGATATCTTTGCTGTTTTTAAACTTTCGTGAAATAAACTATGTCACATAATGAAATATTTACATTCTTGCAAATTTGCCCAATATTATGCAGTCTTTCCAGTAGTCGTATCTAGATTCCATTTTTATGTTTTTTATAAAAAGTTGCTACTTTTTAAAGAAGACACTAAATACATACCTAGAAATTACAATAGCATGTCTCTCAAGTTGTTACTCTAATATTGAAACACAGGGACTACAACGAAGACATAGGCACAAAACTGTTTTGTATCAGTAGTTAAAGGCTGAGGTTCGGTGGGAACAATTCAGATCATACAAGTGCTAGCATCGAGAGGTACCTTAGGTGTTAAGACAAGTCATTCAAAGAATGGTCCAAGGGACGTAATGCTTGGTACCCTCAACAGCTACTTCTTTGTTGTATAACTAGGTATAGCACACTTCTCTATTAAATTCGTAAATGTGTCGTATGGATAAAGGTGGGGCTTTTGGCTCAGAATACATGTCCACTTGCATCCTTGGTCTTGACTCTAAAATAAGATAATAAAACATAATAAAAATCAGTATGCGGCCCTCTAAGTTGCTTTTGGAATTCAGCGCAATAATCTCTTAGGTGGCTTTAAATTTCTGGATTGGGAGGTGCTACAGTAAGAGCTACGGTAACAGTACTTGTATACCATTGGCCAAAGCAACATATTAGCTGACACATTAAGCATTAAGAGAGGTGTTTCTCGTACACTCGGTGGTACTATCACAGGAATAGTTTAGAAGCTCTTTGCGTGAAGGAAGCTACATACCGATATAAAAAGATGTCATCTAAACGTGTTTTACAAAGCTGGTTATAGATCGTTACTTCTTCATCAAGGAAGCAATTAGACAAATACAGTGTTTGCAAAAACATATTCGCACAGCAGTATATACACGTGTATAGAACGTGAGCTGTCATGCCTCTCAGCAAATTGAGCTGTTGTGGAGCTGAGTGCCTTGGTTACCAAAAAAGATCTTAACATAAGTAAATGACTATTACAGTTGCAATAATTCGATAGACTGCCCGACTACTATACAACAAAATAATACAACAAGTAGATCTTCCAATAGGGCAGATAAGATGGGGTGCGGATGAGTAGCATTTTAGAAACAAGATACCCCTCCTACTATAAAAGAAAGGGGTGGTCCATTATCTACCCTTACCTTTCCAAATGGTATAACTTAAGATCTATTCTTCAAGGTCAATAACATTTTGTTTGATAACCTTTCTCTACTCTAGAATGCTTTTAAGTTAAAGAAGATTTAGAGTAAGGCACAAAGTGCATAAACCAAAAGCACCGTTGATCTTTTCTAGCTCTCATCCCATCTTCAGGCGACGGATATTTAAATTTATGCACCGTGTTCCAGTAAGAGGAACGACAACACAACACAAATCTGCTACCAATGAAGTATCACAAATGTCCTATGAAAATCTTGGAATTAGCTTACAGTTCTAATAAAAACGGTACAATAACCGTATGATTCAAGGTAACGATAAGTAAGAAAGACATCTAGTATAAGCTCCCTATAACGTATCACCGATACAAGTTTTTCTTCATCCCAGATTTTTTATTATTGATAACATTTCATTTGTGCATTATAGAAGGCAGTTGATGATAAGTGTCTTGGAGAAAAGATCTAGCAGCGGGGCAAAGTTACGTTATGTCTAGGCACTATAAATGCTTGCATGAAAAGCTAATGATGCAGCAGTTTTCAGCATCACAACAAGCTAGATAGATGTAAGTTAAATATAAGTATCTAGATATGGGCAGAAAGGCTGCCTTTGTCATTCAAAGAGACAGGCAAGAACTTGTAGATAAATCCTTGTGGTAGTAATTGATTCACAATTTCCAGGGACTTACGCGGAACGTTCAACCGTTAAATGCGTGGTAACTCATAATATATCCGGGCTGAAAGTTTTCTCCAAAAATCACGCATTCACCTCGCATGAGTGCATTACATTCTGTAGTTTGGTACGTGCTCAGCGTTTACTGAAGAACTTAAGATCGTGATTTAACTCACAAATAGATAGAACTCGAAAAGCAGAACTTTAGGATTTTAAAGGTTTGTTGCTAAAGTCATCTGCATAAGCGTCCATATGATTCTTGCTTCTTCCTTTGCCTCCCGATGTTGCCAAATAACACAATAGCTCTCAGTAAGTATTCTGGCCTCTAGTAGAAGGTAAACATTCCTTTACATTTCGTATCAAATAACACCTAGGTTTAAATTGAAAGTTAAATAGAACAGCTATTCGCAAACTCCTTCCCCAAATTCTCGCGAATTCGTCGGAGTTGATTGTGCATGTGGTTCATAACAAGAGAAGGAAGGTTTACAATAACAGATCCAGCAATATTTTCTCCTCTTCCATTTTTTTCTTAAGGAATTTGGGCTTTTGGTTATATTGCAATAGTCATAGTTAACAGATTTCGTTTCAAATTTATCATATGCTTACTTACTTATTCTTTCCGAACATACGGGGTCGCCATCCACCTTGTATGTTCGGAAGTACTTCCTTGCTACAATTACGAGGAAAATGAATTCAAGCTTTTGGTAAATCTCTATAAAATATGTCTTGCAAGACACCTAGTATATAAAAGAGGTGACCATTTCTGTTTTTTGCTTGGGATGTTTTGCCATTTGCTAACAATAGTGAGGTACGACATGTAAGAGAAATCACCCGATTTAAAATCGACCGTGAGTTGCGACGTGGGTTTGCCGAGAATAAATGAAAATCCAAAATTGTGGCTTTCGTAACATCAGATGTTGAAAACGGTTATTTTCATACCATTATCCTTCTTCATCAAAGGCCTGCTTCCAAAGGTTGTAATAGGGAAACAAGTTACCGTAGGAGTCCCTGGTTCGTTTCTCTTTTGATGTATCGATGTTGCTCACCGAAGAGAGAGAGAGTTGCAAAAGTAGATTTGATCATTTTCAAACCTAAACGTGACCTCTTTGCTGCTTTCGACAACAATATCCGTACACAAAGTATTCGATTAATAGCAGGGAGATTATCCATCTCATCCTGGTCAATGGAGGCAAAGGGGAACGAGGTCGTACCATGTGGTACAACTACAACAACTTTTAAAGCCATAGCAGATGTGATGTGATCTATTTGTTCATAAAGAATCTATGTTCAATGGAATTCAAAGATGCTTAGGCATCCTTCAAGCACTAGAGATAACTGGCACTATCGCTTGAAGATATGGTAACTTCATTCAACCATGAGAGGCATCTTTGTGTTATGCCTTTTTTTACATAGGGTAACTTTGAAACTTAAAATAATGTGCAAGCATCTACAACTACATAAAAAGACACTCGCTACTTAGAGATCCTAATTGACTGATAATTAGGCAACATATTAAAATAGAGAATGATTTTAAATGTAATTGGAAGAAAAGAGTTTTGTCAGGGAAAGACAAAGAAGGGGTTTGGGGTGAGGGGCAGCATCTAAAATTGTTGTCGGTAAGGGTATACCCTGTCACCTTCCCAGAGAGGCATATTCTCCCAAAAAAATCAAATCAAATTGTTCGACTGCAGTCGAAGGCGACCCGAAGGCTCACGTTTCGTACGGCTTTTCCTCTTCCTTGTGCTTCCACAATTGGAGCCCAGTATGAACTGGTTCCCATCTGCCGATCCCGGAAGGATTGCCCGCTTGTCAGCTCGATGGCTCAGTTTTCAAATTCACGAGACAGACAAATTTTCAAATCGCCCTGAGTGAGATTTGAACGTAGAACCTTCTGCATTCAAAAATGCAGAGGGAACCAATGAGCCATCACGCAGATATATTCCGATAGTCGTACAAATTAGGCAAAGTGTCATCCTCGCCAGAAAGGTGATCAAAGTTCTTTTTTGTCAAAATATGTTTTGACAACGCCTAATATATCCTTTACCAGAGGGATTCGTTTCCATGACAGAAAGATTGCAAATTGTTGTTTTCGTGATGAAGTATCAATGTAATTTTGGTGACAGTGGAGAAAACTGATCGTGAGGTATATTTCGTGTTTGCCATATTACATCATTAAGATTTGTACGGGGAACACTGTCCCATATGATACTGTATATAAGGTTACATGGAGTAGTGAGGGCATATTTTCCAACTGGCACTCCCTTTACATTAGGCCTTCCTCTCTTAACTATTAGATGTGATGAAGCATGATGCGAAATAGGCGTACGAAAACAGTCGGGAAATTTTCGGAAATCTTGTATCGGTCAAAATGGATAGTGATAGTGGTGCACAAGCTGTCTTTCTTTAATCTATCGTAGTTAGGTCTGTAGTGTCTCATGTTATTGTTCTACGAAACATGAAAGTTATTTTCACTTTTCTTCGCCTTGAGAAGTGTTCAAGTGTACCAGCAGGGGGGTGGGCTGGGGGCTGCAGCCCCCAAATTTGGACCACAAAAAAAGTTTAGGAAAATAATGAAATTGGTGGAAATAGAACTTTTTTGCTTACAAATATATGATAATAAAGAAATAGTTTCATTATACAGGGACGGGGGAACAGGGGGCAGCAGGGACCCTGGCCCCCAAAAGATTTGCCACGTCCCTTTTTCCGTGACCACTTTTTAGCTTTATCAAAATTGAAATTGATTGCAACAGACATTGTGTCACATTCACAGAAAAATATACATATTGAGACACACAACAGATTTTGCTTTTGCATACTGTGGAACGTGGAACAGAAAATTTGAATCAAGCCTACTTGCCCCCCTTCCCCAATCTGCTTTACCTCCCCCCGCCCCTGTTATATATGATGAAGTACTAAGTTCTTTGTAATATTCTTTAAGATGTTTTCTGATGCTCTCTCTACGTGTTACATCCAACAAAGACATTGACGATAACGGAAGTCCACCTCTTCCTCTCCTTTGCTGCTCGTAGCACCTCTTGTTTAAAATTACCCATTTAGTGACGCAATATCCAAACAATAGACATCCCAAATTTCTCTCTCTCGTTGGTATGGGACCGTAGCTTAGTGGGAAAAGCGTCGTCGTTGCGCAACTACGGAGACCGTGGCTTGATTCCCCATAGTCCCACGATTATTAACCTTCGAGATTTTACAACACCGATGTCTACATTCAGTCGTTATAAATGGTGACCCTGACGTGAGCCAAACACGCAGCCTTGAGATGTCTTTTGTTTGGTATTGCGTCACTACACCCATCCGTCTACTCATACTGCCCATATAAACTAGTCTCTGCCTTCCTCTGCTTCGCATTTCCTCGTACCCTCTTTGTCATCTCCAGATTATTCAAAGAAATTGAAATTAACCTTTTTGAGTGGGCACCATTAAGCTTCTCTACGTTCATGATCTTCTCAAAGCCTTCTCATATGTATTTACTTAAGTCGATAATCGAGCACTTACTGACTGAGTTTTGTTCATAAATTTTAATGTAAATCCAAATTCTTTAGTGTAAAAATGAGTCAGCCCGTAAAAGAAGACATTGGCCCGTAAGCAAATGATAAGTAAAAGATAATGACTTTTAAGAGAGAGGGAAGGGGTATGCTTGCAGGGTAGTAATTTGAGATCCGAATGGAGAAGTGAAATCGAAATGAGGATTTGGGAAGAGTAGTAGATTTAGGATACAATTAGCAGATTTAAAACTAAGCATCTTGCATTGCATCTAGTTTACCTCATCTGTGATGATCGTAAACATTATGATAATGTTCAAAACCATTGTATTACGAGTAATTTACGCAGAACGTAATTTGGTGCATGTCTGTTTAATGTCTATCCCATGTTCATTTTTATTAAAAATAGTGACTAACTTTCCATAAATTAATTTAATAGCCAGGGAGCTAGCTTCATTCGGCGTGAAAAATCACAAAATGTAGTCTCACATGGCCCTATATTTAACTAAAACTGCACGATATAGGAAAACATTTTAGTACTGACACTCCTCTGAGTACAACATCGTCAGAATTGAATTGAGAAGTCATCAATGCAACTTATACTCAAATGTGTTTTAAATGTAGCCAATCAAAACTCTAACTGTCAGATTCGTGTCGTTTTGACCAATCAGTGACTGTGGAACTGAATGGTTAACCGAAAAGGCTCAAAGAAAAGACAAGTTCATTTAGTTTACCAAGCAACGGTTTTCTTACTTTCATGTGGACCGATTCGAGAACGGCTAAGTGAAAAGCAGATCTAGCTTTACCTATTATAAGGAAGTTGTCATCCTTACATAATTTCGCACACTCTAGGGTTTTAAGCAAGTGGTGCCCTATGGCAGAGTCACATTGCTGAGCAGTGCTTTTGGTTCTAGAAACCCGAGGTGGTTGTTTCCTTGTAGGAGCCGATTCTTGGTGGAACATGCTTCTTAGTTCTGTCAACTAACCTCAAAGTTGTGCGTCCAAGACAGCCAGCCTCGCACTGGCAAGAAAAAAAGTACACTACGATCCTACAATCTGTGGAAGGCAAACGATCTTTGTGTTTAGTTGAGATCACTTTTTTACGTATATAAACTACGCGTGATGTCACTTCTTACGAAACACATCTCTACGGCCTTTTTGATCTGGTGTTCGAATCGAAGAGAAACGTTTACAAGCCAAAGTTATTTTTAGTACATTTCTTCGATCCGAAAGGTTTTTGGCAGGAAACAAAGACAAATCTGCCTTAATGTCAAGTTGATAACGTCTTCAGTATAGCCGTTAGACAGAAACAACTGTTTGAGTGAATCGATTTCTGGCTTTCATTTTACTTTTGAACAAATCATCAATGCACAGGGAACCAAAGTTTTGATGAGGTCCACCTTGCGTGTTTAGGGGCTGAAAGAGGTCCATGAAATGTATTGACCGGAAAATTTTGGTTTCCTATACATACTGGTCAAATATTTTAGTGCTATCCTTCTCCAGCAAAACGTTAAGGGTTGGCAAGGAGTTGTTTACCTTCTTTTAATATATTGCCTGGTGTAACTTGTTGAGTTTTTTAAGAAATTTAAACTTATTTACAAAAATATCAAATGTGTCTTCTACATAACGAAAATAAACAGCAGGTTTTAGGGAAGATTGAAAGAGCTAAAATTCATAGAATCCAACAAATATGAAGATAAAAATGAGATATACCGACAATAAATGGACAAGCATGGGCAGACCTTTGGGGCCGGCCTTTGCTAATATCTTCGTTGGTTTCTGTGAGCTTCAGTTCTTTCAGATCAGCAATAACTTCTGTTGTCAGCTTTGCAGTTACAAATGCAATAATTGTTATGTTACTAGCACGTCTTCATTAAGGGGAACTACGTACGCTCGAAGTACCGAGTATGCCACACAAAAAACCCCCCAAAACCCCCCAAAAACCCCCAAAACAAACAAACCATATAGATCAATTTCTTGAACTTTAAATTGTTCCAATCAATAAGGCAATTTCTTCTTTGCGAAATGTTTCAGTTAACAATACCCATAGCATGTTATGTCTAACGACTCATCAATAAGTTCTAGAGCATTTCTTTGCCGTTGCTACCAACATCATAATAGCATAACTGCCAACCATCCCACATTCAGGCCTTGGTCCCGCCTAGCCCGGATAATCTGTCAATGCCCTACCTATCCCACATTTAAGTTGCAATACGTATTTATCGATCTATCGAACCAAGCAGCCCTTGCATTGGTTTGTTGACCCTTAATCGATGCCATTTCTGGATCTTGTCAATAGTAAAGCCTCACTCTTTAAGCAAGTACCAAAAATCTCTTTGAGTTGATGAACATGGTGCAGGAACTTCATTCCGATTTTATTGCGTTTTCCAAAGTAACCTCATGAAAATGTTGACGAAACAAACCTATCAGAACGTGGTGTTTGTGTACTGTCTTCTGCATGCTACTCAATTTTACTTTTCTCCTTGGCCTAGAGTTGGAACCCGATTTTCGAATTCTCAAGGAAATGCCAAAAAGTTTCGGATTCGGCAATTTATGAATCTTAAATCCTGTTCTTCGGCTCATTGGGGATAACACTTTATACAGTGTAGAACTTATGAAATTGCTTCAGCTTGATGGGTTATTCCATGCCCAGCTTTTCCGAAAATGGTAGAAAACGTGAATAAGAAGAGAGATCATGATTTTAAATGCTGAAGAATTTTTATAATTACCTTTCCCACAATAAAACTTCTCTGTGGAATATGGAGTGATAAAGTGGACATTCAAATGCTAAAAACATCAGATAGGCGAGGAGAGCTTGAAAATTATTGATACAGAAGACCATCAAAATATCTAGTAGATTTAAGAGACCCAGGTGCATGAGGACAACTCCCTGTCAGACATGGAATATCGAGAAATATTATGGCAACAACAAAACTTGGGTCTGACGACGGCAAAGTTAGGTTAACAGTGCTTTAAAAATTAACACGCATAGTCTACTATAGGCAACTTTGAGTTACGACAATTTTGTGACCGCTATAATGGATTCTTGATCCTAGGCAAATAGTGAAACGATTCAAACTCTAACTTGATGCAAATAACATGCACGTTGTTACTGAAATTCGACGAGCATGCTTGAAAGTGAACACAACAAAAGTTGTAATAATCAGAGAGCAGAACTTTGTGTCATTTGCAACCTAAAATATAGTTCCCATGATTGACACAATTTATATTGAGCTGCAAGATATATGTAGGATGTATTGCCGCCGAACTCCATCTGTCTTTCAGCTCAGAACGGAACAGAGTTGGAGAGAGGAGGATCACTAGCTTCGTAACCAGTTTCGTATGTCCACTGATAAATTCAGTTTGGGCAAAAATTGTGCTTCTTTGAGTTGTAAAAAATTCAACGCCTGTTAACGAAGATTATTACAAATTGTGAGCAATGGGAACGATATGGGAATAAAGCGGGAGGGATAAGAAGAGACGTACGATGGTAGTAGGCGAGTGCCCCAGGTTTTTCAACTTTTATTCTGAAGATCTGGGTCTCTCTCTTCATTAGAGCTGAAGAATTAAAGAGTGGCTGCCTATGCATACCAGAAATCTTGCAGTTATTTGGAATTTTGTTGATTCTAATACGAATTTATTCTTAAAGCACCAACTTTGAACAGTAACGTCTTCCCAGCATATCTATTATCTGAGGTCATTGGATATCGACTCCAGACTTCTTAACCCCCCTCCCCCCTGCAAGGAAATTGAATGTCACTTTTTAAAACTCCATGTCATAGTGTCATAGTTCATGCCACAAGTTCGTGAATAAGCACCACATCCAACTAGCCGCTACATTCGCTGCTTTTCCCCCAGTATTTCCTGGATTACATGTAAGATCAACAAGAGTATCGACAAAAATCATGGCTTTCACAGTTATGTAATTGGGTATTAGGTTGGATTCTTGCCCCTTGTGACTAAAAATATTCACTACTGAGAGAATGCCACATCTTCAATGAAACTCTTTGATTAGAAGTGGATTTACAATTTATAACTGTTATCCTAAGTCTACATTTACTGAAATTCTGGACAAAAAATCAGGATAAGGGGTGGAGACGCTCAAAGTCCGGCACTGAGCTACATAAAACTACACCAATGGGCACAGTGTTCTGCCAATGTAGTAAGTTTGAACCCTTTGATGACGCTCCAATCACTTGTCAACTCCCTCCTTTGACTTTTTGTTTCCAAACCTATCTATAAAGCTTCGTTTAAAATTTGTGTTATCTGTGCATAAAACAATTTCACGTAATTCCGTTAATGAGACAAACTTTCCACGTTTATCGCTAAATAAAAATTTTCTTCTATAATTACGCGAATTTTACTCAAGGTTCGTAGAGTATTGATTTTTCTTACATATCTATTTATGTGTTGCACTTTCATAGTCCACATTAAGTTGGTTGAAAAGGCTCTTATATATTACGATAGTTGATTATAGATCCTAACCTAGGCATGGTGTGGTAACTAACCCTTAACGTATTTCTGTTAATGATTGTGTGCATAGGTTGTGAAGGCAGGAGATGCCATTCATCGTCGTAAAGTGTCATGTTCCGTGTACACGTACATCTGCCAATGAATTGATTGCAATATGAGTCGTGACCACATGTTTTCGTGCAAGCGTTCGGATCTAAAGAGAGATTAAAATAAACGATTGATAACGGCTTATTTAGACGTGGTTCATCCTTGCTCCTGTTATCCTGAAAAAACGGAGAGCGAGAAATAAATGCTAAATATTTGTTTTCAAGCATAGTCAACTTCATTTTACAAAGGTAGTGCTAACATCCCTAATGGACTCCCTAATGAACTCCGCATAAACTTGGAAAGTGATAAGATATTGGCTACTTACATAATTGCATTGGACGGAATTAGTTTCACGGTATTTTCTAAGAACCATCTTTACAGACCTGCTTGTCTGAGTATATATTTGGTCCGCTTATCCATGTATCAATGTGTCTTCCTGTCTATTTCCCTATTTGTCTATTTGTGCAGTTGTCTAATTCTTGATTTTGTTCATTTGTGTGCCTTACTTGTCGATTTCTTCCTATCTGCTATATCAATACGACTAACGTGAATCAGTGCACAAGAATGTCAAAGCACTTTTTGGTAGACATTACAGATATGTGCATGTAAATAGTTAGATAGCGTGAAGGGAGCGATTGCATGTATCTGCTGAGAACGAGATTATTGTTTGCTGTAAGGAGTTTCTTCTTGATAAGAAGTCTAAAACACTTTGTCCCTTGACATTATTTTTAGGTTAGTATGAGCCCGTTGGTAACTATGTAATGCCATCCGATGGTCGTCGACGTCTGACACGGTGTGGTTGCTGACCAGATTACTTTTAAGGCTCAGACTCCTGGATATTTCAATATCTTACGCTCGAGTTTTGCTTGGACACAATAGATTTCATTGAAGCTACCAAATTTGTCTCCATTAACGAGAAACAAAACCCAGATCGTTTGGCGACGATGCACTGTAAACGTTAAAAGTTATTCTTTTAGCAACCAGAGCGAATAATGATACAAATCTGACAGGAGTATATGTCTCTTTAATGTGCAATAATACCAAAAAGCAAATACAGTTATGTCCTTAATACCCGAACATATTGATGATCATGAACTGATATTGTACTTTAATTGAGGTGGCATTTTAAGATGAAAACGTGGTTGTAGCTAAAGAGGTAACTGAAATAGACTGATATACTCTGATGATATTTCAGAGACAGTAGGGTCTTAGCTCTGTGGTAGTCATATAGAAATTTAAAGGACTTACTGTGTTCTGTGGGACATAACCTTAATGCTTCAATAGCTCCTCCAGTTAGAACCTTGTCGTATACCTGGAAGCAAGCGATCACAATTGAATGTGCAGGGAGAGTAGCGTCCTTGTCTTGAAAGAAGTACATACTTTTGAGTCCTGAAGTCATCTTAAAGTCTTTTTGCTCTTTGAAATATACAAGCTGTTAAAAGATATTATGGCATCAGTAGTTATGTTTAGTGTAACAAAATTTGATTGATAACGAATTCTATTTACGTGAAATTGTATTTTTTCATGATGCAAGTCCACCAATCAGGTATAAATAGGTTGCCTCAGAAGCATTGGTGATGTTATGTAGCTCATGTTTTGTGGTACCTACAACATGTTCAGACAATACATTACTTCTACGTTTAGAGTTATCGCCTATGAAGGTAATTTCTTGATCAAATACACTTACTCTTTCCAATTACGATATCTACTGAATCAAGCATAACAAAATAAAAAAAATAAATTATCATCCTCATCTCTACAAATGTAATAGATCACCGCTCAAAAAGCCGGAAAGGGTGACTGTTGGGAAGTAACGATAGTTACAATTACTAGAAGGCTTTGTCCACTAGACGTAACAACCTTTGACTATCAAAATTTCAAATAGATGTTAATAATGAAAATACAACTAAAGTAATCAACCATGAATTATGGTAAGCTTTTTTATGGTAATGATGAAGAAAGACGTGTTTATTATATCAAAGATGATGGAAAATATATTGCATTGGGCCAAATAGTAAGAAAAGAATAAGAAGATCTGTATAGTAAAATTGTGTGTAATGGAGAGACAGAAACCGAAATTGAGCTAAAAGATTGGTATTTGGTCACTGTGTCTGACCATCCTCCCCTACTGTTTGGACAAGCTGTTCCAAAAACTATGGTCGTCGAGCATTTCATATTGGAGTGGCAAGCCTTTCTCAGAATTCATTCTTCAAATGCTATTTCTATTGCTAAATGCTATTTTTGAGCTCGGTTTTCAGAGTCTGAGGCGATATATTGCAATTGGGTTCCATCACTGATCTCTAAAAAAGACTGGATCGAGCTTCCCATTTTTTCTAACTGCGAAAAAGTGTAGTCGCGAGTACTGGCCCCCATTAGTTAAAATAGCGCGGGAAAGTCCGCCATGTTGCATAACATTGTTTATGAGCTTTGTGTGATGGGCACTGAAATGGCGTCAACGACTGACCTCACTTTGAGACGGAAGATGCTCGATCCAGTGTTTTTTAGAGATCAGTGGGTAATACAGGGAGCGTTATTATTCTCTCTAGTGTACCAAATTTGGACGAGATTTAAATTATCCGTTTTATCAGATATATTCAAACCTTTTATAGGTTCATATCTCAGAGGCAACAAGACCTATTTCTTTACTATAGTGTTTCTTGAAAGTAGAAGAAAATGAAATGAATACTGGAACAAAGTTATTAAAATTGTGACGTCACATTTTCCTTCTTTAGTGACTAACGGTAAGATGCTAGCACTCCGGTGAGCGCAGAAAACGAGGCTTTACACGATACAGAACTTGCTGGAAAAGTATGTGCTCTACAATTTATTGTATAGATTAGTCCAAAACCAAGTCATGACTTCCTATAAGTCACAACTTATCTTTCCTTCAAGCTCGTTTACGAGAAAGCACTTACCCTCACATTCGTTGGCGACTTTCTTTGCATTTTGTGTCAACACGAAGTGGTGCACCAAGCGGAGCTACCACCTTTTTGTTGAAAAGTGCTCATTTTGTGGTACCAATGCATCTGCTGCCGCAACCAGTTTAGTATTGCACACTCCAAATTGCCTATTCAACTCTCCTATGCAAATGTTTGAGATTTCATAGTAACTTTTGATATTATTGTGACTAACAGACACCCGATGAATGCACGAAAGTTTTATAGACAACATAATCTTCAAAGGACTACTGCTCTTAACAAATATTAAAAATAAAAGGACTTCAGTATAGGTTTTGGGAATCGATAACCGTATAGATATAAACGAGTAAAAACAGCTCCTTGACATTGTCGCTTGCGATCTCTCATTGTACGTCCTGATTAGCAGAGAGGAATAAGCCTCGTTTGAGGGCAGGATAGCAAAAATTTGGTCTATAGACTCTGTAGCATGCTCTCCTCCATGGAAATCTTTCGTAAAAGGCGAAAGATTTGTTCGCTGCTGAAGGAAAGCCAGACATTGTCGCTTGCTTATCCTAGCACGACTCTAATTTCAGCGTTCTGAAACTTGGAGCTACGTTATCGATGTTGCTTCTATTCGAGCCAAAAAGTATCAGCCCTTGAATTTCTGAGGCGGGGGGGGGGGGGGCAAGAGACTTTCAGGAGGCGCCTCCCCATTGAACCTAGGAAATATTTCGGCAACAATATCCCAAACGGTGACCTTCGTATTCGTATCTACATTTTTTGATCTGCGTCATGATTCTTTCAGATTACATCTAAAATAACTAAAGGAGTAGGAAACATGTCAGCAACAATATTCGAAACGGTGACCTTGGCATTCGTATCTACATTTTTTGATCTGCGTCATGATTCTATGAGATTTCATCTAAAATAACTAAAGGAGTAGGAAATATGTCAGCAACAATATTCAAAGCGGTGATCTACGCATTTATAGCGTGTTGAAATCGCAAATGAATTTGGTGGACCCTGATGATTGGATACTCTTTATCTCTAATGGCCATATCAGCTCACAATCCTCCATACGTGAACATCAACATCTAGATTATCGCTGTCCGGAGACCAGCTCCTCTTAGCCTTGTGACGGAGAAATAGCATCCTGTCAACCAGTCTGTGCAAAGTTAATGGACGAGAGAGTAATTAAGATACCTTTTTATAAGTTAAAGGTAATAACCATACCAATAATGTGTTAATGACTTACTCAATCAAACGTCAAAGACCTATTTTTGACATGGGGACTCGCACCATCAAATAAATTCAGTTCTAAGGATTGAGCATCAGAGATAAGTTATAGTCTTGGTTAAATAAGCCCCTTCCTCCGTTCGCTTTTTGACCCACACAGTGTAGACGCAGCCGGAACAATACTTAACCGGCACAAAACTTGAGCGGCACCGTGCAAAACGTAGCCCATGACCTGTCTTTTACGCTCAATTCGTAGATTCTATACCACAAACAACCGATTCCAATATCCAGTTCTCTAAACAAAAAACCTATACAAGTCCAACGTCTTTTGGAGAAAGCACTATTCTGTCCAAGGTAAGGCATCATTAGACACGCTGATGATTTGAATGGACATATGAGATCAGTGAATATCACATGCACGTCTTATGTTCTGCAAGAACTTCGAGCTGAACTCTTCTGCTTGGCCCCTCGTGGTAACATTTGGGAAATAGTTAAAACTGCAACAAAAGCTATTATTTACAGTAATAACAAAAATCTCAAATAAATTACCCAATTTGTGGCTACCATATGAATTGAAAACTTTTTCGATATCAAAAACGCCCCCAAAGGGGTCATCAAAGCGGCCGACGTTTGACAAGAGAAACAAGCGATTTCCTCGCCTTCCCTCATGATGTTTCCAGACCAGTTTGCTTATTCCGTTTGAAAATGTTCTTGAGAAACATTGATAGTCTTTAAGAGATTCAAGGTATTCTAGAGTCTTGATTTTCTTGTGCGTATGTCTGCTGATTTTGTTTGACATTTTCCAAAAAACGTTTGAGAAGGATTCTAAATTGTAGGGTGTAACGCACCAGTTCTCCTCTGAATCGTAAAAACGCATTCCCAGATAATCAGTTAATTCCTCTTTGTCCACATTGATACTCCGGCGACAGTCGATCACGTACGAAAATGGTATCCATTGTGATTTTGTAGTCTTCCCATTTTGAAGAATGCTGGACATTGCCATGTTTGCAGCTGCAGTTAATGCACCATTGACTGTACAGCAATGTTCTTTGCACGCGTGCACTAATTTTGCGGTCTCTGCTTTGTTGAAGCAACTTAAGATAGTCTTAGTCTCTTCTCTTGTACCAGGATTTAATCTACGTACAACTGGATACTTTTTGAAGTATACCTCAATCTTGTTACTTTTCAAAGAAAACAGTCCGAACTTGAACATGATCTGAGCAACTTTCATTCTGGGTCTCCTCCACCATTCAGGCCGCACTTTTTCATCCAGTAAAGTCTTCAAGGATGGACTGACCTTGTAAGACATTCCTTGCACAGTCTCGTTGTTGTGCAGCTTAGAAAGTATACCTAAGAATTCTCGCAGCAATCTAGTCATGGAAATACAATCGATGATTGAATGATGAAACGCAAAAACAAAACAATTGGTGACCTTGCCAGTTTCTGAGTCGCAGAATTCTTTCAAGCGAGTGCAACGCCACAAGGGACCATCGTGGTCATTGAAAGGAAGAAGCACATCGTTAGCCATCACATCCTGCCAGTCAGCTGGATCCTGTGCCAACTTCTTACTCTGTTTATATTCTACTTTCATAGAGGGCATCGCAGTAAAGTAATAGCACTTACCATCTGCTGCCTTTGCCTCTCTTATTACTGCTTGTAATAAAGGATGCCGACTTGCTAGAATTATCAGGCTTTTTTCTATCAGAGAGTCCTCCACACATATTCTCGAACTAACAATAACAACAGTCGAAATGAGATATCCGTATTCTTTATAATGGTTGTGTAAAAACGATTCGACTAATCCAAGTTCTCTTATCTTTCCACGTATAGTATCACTCCATTGTTGTGCAGATGACAAATTCCTAAAGTATGAAATAAAAATACTGGCAAATGCCACTGTAGCGACCAGTAAAAAGAGTTGTAGGATCATACTTTTCTAGCTCTGATGCTAACATCAAATAAGCCAAGTTTGAAAGTCACGTCCTTGGTGAGGCTACCAACGTACCGGAGAAGTCGGACAGCAAGAAGGTTGAATTAGCCTACTAACCAGTTGATCTTTGTTGTTAAAGACAAACACTTCTGTTATTGGGTGGAACATTGCATCAATAGTTTTGTGGTTCTGGCCGCAATTCATAAAATTCCTAACTTGGAAGCTTCGGAGCCTAAACAACAGGAATATCGCTAAATATTCTGGCGCTTGTCCACTCAGTTGTTTCCATTCAGGGCAGATATCTGGCATGTCTTGAGTCGTAAACTACGACTCAAGACATGAAAAATATCTACAATCAATAGGAATATTGATTTGCGTGGAATTCTGGTCCATTTTGATCACGTCATCAATTACAAGTTCCTGCAGACAGATGGAGGCAAAGGATCAGTTATGCTTTGTCAGCTATGACGAAATTATATAGTTTGTTGGAGGCTTAGATGACAATGCTCAGCTTTAACAGGAAGTTGAGGAGGAAGCCATTGAGGTAAGTGCCATCATTTCTTTTTGGACAGGATTTGTTCGACGTTTTACAGTTGCCAAATGCCACATCTTGTTGGCCTCTAACTTCAGTCCAAACACAACTTTGGGTAATGTTGCTATGGACTTATGATTCAGTTTAAATTATCTCCTTGTGGTTCAGTCGCATACTGCACAAGGGCTAAACGTTCCCACTAAAGACTTGCCAGAGATCATGTTACCTGCTGCATGTCAATAATAGTGTCAATAAGGATAATGATTGTCATGATCTTGTATCAAACCAAATCTTTACGACCGTGTTGCAATGAAGTTTTCTACCTTTTACATGATAAGGTCCGGAAAAGCAGTTGCGAATTCCGATGTCGCGTTTGTAAAAAAGTATATAAAAACGGTTCAGGACTACGAAGACTCGAGTCATCAATATATTAAAGTCTTGCTAACGAGCCACTCAGGATCCGATATATCATACATTTCACCTCCAAAGAGATAGCGTTATAATTGTTTTATGGCGACGAAATTAACCGAGCATTTACCACGTGCTAAGCCCAAAATTTATCTCTCGATGATGCTGACATTAGCGAGGATTTCTTCCCCAATGTCTGAGCTCTATTATGTAAACTAACGGATTCGAAAAATAAGGAAACATTCTACGCCGAATTCCGCTGCGAATTTGTAGTTCACAATGATCGTTTCTTACTTAACATAAATAACAGCGAAGTAGCCTATCTGATGGTCAATTTGTGCAAGAAGATGATAAATAAAATTCAATCGTCACATCTTCAGATAGCAATCAGAATGAAGTACAAGTTGAAAGCCTTACATACAGAGACATCATTTCGCTTGAGTATCAATCAGGCTATGTGCTAAGAAAACTATTTTACAAATTGATAAATGCCTCGGATGCTTCACTAGGACGGGCAATAATAATGGCACTCAAGATTGATGCAACAGACGATCAAAGCCTGGTTTCCGTACTTAACCGCGGTGTGCTCTGGAGCATCACCAGCTCTAGGAGAGCCTGGTCATTGCTGCGGAATTGAAATTTCAACAAGGCACTGGGAACATATTGGATGATCAAAAATTCTGGTTAATCAGCATGCCTTCAAAACCATTAGAGGTTGCACACATAGTAACTCTCTTTAATGCTGCTATCGAGGACTCTTTCTTCAAACGAAGGACAATGAAAAACGTATTCTAAATGTGCTGGGGGGTATATTAACTCTGTACGTAAGAGTAAGGTACTTTTCTATGGTAAGGAACAGAGTACAGAAGAAACGAACAAAAGAGAAAGGTCGTAAGGGGAAGCACTTCGAAAGGACCTTGAGAGGTCTAATGAGGAAAAGTTACTTGCTAAGCATGGAGATACAAAGGAGCTGATTGTAAACAATTGTTTCATCCGCCTCCCTCCTGATATAAATTTGGACTAATATTAGTAAAATTAAAAATACATAAATGTTTATGATAAAGCATACATTCGGATATAAAAACTCTCTCTATTTACTTATACCATGCCCCCGCGTTAAGAAGGGCATTAACTCAAGGGCTAGTGACGATGTTTGTTACATTATCAATCATGTATATAAGCAACAAAAATTTTATCTCCAAAAATACATCTATCCACTTATGTCGTAACGTAAAACTTTACGTTTCAAAGGAAATAAAGCCAGAACATAGCAATTTAAGTGTTACTGTTGAGGAGAATAAGGCGGAATTTGTTATGTTATTTGGACTGGCCGCCAGATAGCTTCATGCAAATATTGCCTAAAGACTGACTTGACATAATTGCCTAACCCTCCATGGGTCTTTGCACATTCCTTCTTGACATAATCTTTCCAGATGGCACGGTCCTTTGCCTTGTGTTTAGCAATGAGAACAGGGATCCTCAAATAGTCGCGTATTTGGTCTGCCCAAAGCTTAAATGGTCTTCCACGTCTGCTACTCCCTTCGAAGTCTTCTTTGTATGCTCTTTTGACAAAGTTCGTCTCGTCTTGTCTGTTCACATGTCCAAACCACTTCAATCTTTGCTTTTTGATTATATTCAGGATTTCCTTCTTTCCACTAATTGTGGTGACGTCAATGTTTGTTTATTTTTAGATACATACCAATACCTCCATGTTAATTCAAACTAACCAATAGAATCACATTAGTTAACAGACTCTTATAGTCGGTTATATTCTCACGAGTTACAATGAATCATTAGTAGTTGAGAAGGAAAGAAATTTGCCAAGTAAGAGAACTCGATCCAAAGTAACGGAAATTTTAGAAGTTAGGTGTATTTGTTTCATGTATAACTATTCTTCTTATCGGTGTAAAAAAAAGAAACATCTCGAGTATTTTATTCCAGTATTCAAGCCCTCATACAACATCAATAATCTTCGTAATGTCCGCTAGTCTGCAACTGTCTATTCTTGTTTTCCCGACGTCTGAAGCATTCATTTTCAAGAACGATCGATTTTCCAGCTTTTAGGATCCATGTGTGTGAAGCATAAGTTGTGATGGGTACGATTTGCGCGTAATACAGCCTCCGCTTTTTACAGTTTTAGTGTTTCGTTCCTTGACCAGACATTCTTTCTGAGTCTTTGAATGCACTACTTAACAGAGTTATCCGTCTTTTTACGTCATCTGTAGAGTTTGGGACAACTGATCCTAGGAAGACAAATATTTTAAATTGTTCAACGGGGATACGCTGGATTTGAATATTGGGCGAATGTGACTGGTAAAATGACTTTGCACTTATTTGCCTTTATCTTGAGGCTCTGCATTTTACAAGCATGCACACGTTCTTCCTTCGAGAATTTCAGCTATTCTAGCAGAGTGAATATCAAAGTCGTGTAATTGGTATATCTGATATCAGTTGTCAGACCTTCTGCAAGGTGAAAATCACATAAACTAGATATTACATTTATCACAAATTCAAGAACTACATTGAACAAGGTAAGGGAAAGAATACATCCCTGAGAAACACCGACACGCACATCAAACCAATCGGCGAGGGTGCTATCGACGATGACAGCACATTTGGTGTTGTCACAGGTATACTTGATATTGTTTACAAGTTTGGGACTAACGCCAATCTTCAAGAGCTTTTTCCATAGTGCTTTCCTCCATATAGTGTCAAACGCTGATTTGAAGTCAATTAAGTGAAAGTGCAACGGTATGTTTCGTTCCTATGGTTTTTCGATTACTTGTTGAAAGAACAAATGTTGTATCAACTGTGCTCCTGCCGGAACGAAAACCATACTAACTTTCTTTCAACTTTTTGTCTACATTCTCTTTCAGTCTTCCAAATGATATCTTTAAGAAAACTTTACCTGGTATTGATAAAACAGCTATAGCACAGTAGTTCTCCTTGGAGAGTTTATCCCCTTTTTTGTATATAGGGGAAACTATCGTCTTTCAGAAGTCTCCTGGTGTCATTTCCGAAGATAGTATTTTGATAAATATCTTTTGTAGGAGGACTATCATTTTTTTTACCACCAGCTTTCACTACTTCGACGGGAATTTTGTCAGATCCTGGTGCCTCGTGATATTTCAATTTGCTGATTGTTGTTTTAATCTCTTCCTTAGCTATTTCAGGGACATACTCCTCATAATTGACTTGAGCACGGTTGACTGAGTTCAAGGAAGTTTTATCATGGTCGAAGGATATGTTTGAATGCCTCTAGAAGTGATCCCTCCATAACTCTAGCACTTTTTCCTGTTTGAAGATTTTTATACCGTGGTCATCTCTTATCACAGTCAACTTTTTTTTTGTTTTCTCTTCAGGTTCCTTCACTATCTTAAACAGATGATGACTGTCATCTTCTCAGTATCGTTCTTCCAAAAGTTTCATTTTTTCATTTCGATTCTTTCTCGTTGCTTGTCTCACATCATGTTTTACTTTCTTGTTTAATTCAGGGTATCACTCTCTACCTTCAGCAACTGTGCGGTCTTTGAGCATCTCTCTTCTACCCTCCCGTCGCTCCTCTCACAGTTTTACTTATTCTTGTGTCAGCCCATCAACATTCTTTCTCTTCCTAAACCCAACTGTACTCCTAGTGACTTCGATTGAGACCATTGTAAATCCTTCAAAAAGTTAATCCGCTATGTCCCGTTCAAGAAGACCCTCGAACCGTCCTCAAATCCTCTGCTTGAATAAATCAGCTATAATTGGATCCCTAAGCCTTGCAACATCATACCCCTGAACATCAGGTTCCCCTCTGTGCCTTTTCGTAGGTCGTGCAAAGAACTTTTGGCATCAACAGGGAATCGTCAGATCTAATGTCGGCAGAGTTATAAACCCTGCAACTTCGGACCAGTTTCAAACTATCACTTGGTAGGACAACGTCATTAATCTGATTCCTGGCGTTGCCATCTCGTAGTATCCAAGTATAGAGTCGTAACTTGTTCTTCTGTTTATACAGTATGTTAACAATGGATAACTTCTTAATTGCACAGAACCGCAACATTCTTTCAACCTTGTTGCTGGCTTGTCCCACACCAAATTTACCAGTGACTGATGGCCAACTTACATAGGGATCTTTCCCGACATTAGCATTAAAGTCACCAAGGGCAGGGTATTCATTTGTTGTAGACAGCTTGTTTAATTCTCTTTTCAATGGATCGTAAAAATTATCAACATCAGAGTTACTGTAGCTACGGTCTCGAGCGTAAGCCTGAAAAAAAAAGATGATGCCAGTAGGTATCAAGATCGATGGTCATGATTCTTTCTGATATCAAATTGTAAACTACTAAGCTGTTTGCAAGTTTCTTAGCTATAACAAAAGCAAGGCCTTGTCTGTTGATTTGATCTTTCTAGATGAGTGGATAACAACATAGTTCTCAGCTTCAAAGTTTTCAGGAGTTGCTGTATCAAGACGTGTTTCAGATACTCCAAGTATGTCAACTTTTAAGCATGAGGTTTTAGAATAAAGATTTTCAAGCTTCCCCTCTTCATTTAGTGTTCTGACATTCCATGTTCCAATATTGGTTGCTATGCAATCTTCGGGCAGATAACTAACGCACCCCTGTTACACCCGGACTAGGGGTCGATTCAAATTAGACGTAGTCATGATTAAGGAATGGTTTTGTTGAGAGAATGATTTGACGGTGTACTTTCTCAAGGTATCAAGATGTTTCTATTGCAGCTTGCCGTAGAAGTCCTACAGAAGCAGTGGCTGATTCCGGTGTTGGTGTATTGTTTGTGAAATGGCTTTTTTTTCTTTCATGCTCTGTGCAACATCCGATATTTAAACAGTCACTTTCAGCAATTTGACTCGGAAAGTTACCGTCAGCATTTTCAACCATAAAACCATCACTAGATAACTTATATTCTCACAAAAAACATTATTTCGATAAAACTAACAGTTTTACCTCCATGTTAGCACCTCGCATAAGCAAACATTCCTCTATGTTGAAATCGGTAGGATTTCATCAGCATTTTTGACACACAATTTGGCAACTTTGGATAAATTTCGCCTTGTATTTTTTAACAAAAACCTGTTACAGTCGAACCTGTCTATATCGGACACCTGCAGTTCCTGGAAAAAGTGTCCGCTATTACCAGGTGTCCGCTATATAGAGGTTTTCAACTATATGTGCCTAAATTAATTAATCTTAACTGATTAATCCTAATTCTTTAATCTGCCTAATTTCTCCAAGAAGAAAGAAAAAAAAAGATATTAATTCATAACAATGTTTTAAATCTCATATATAGACCTCAATTAGTTTAGGAGCATTTGAAAAAGTCACTTGTTCAAAAAATACTTACTGTATCATGAATTTTATCGGTTATATTCTTCTGACAACTCAAGGAACACGAAGCCAAAGGGCTAGGATGGCTAGGGGGCTTAAATAGGAGTAAAATACGAATGTCCGCTATTCACAGGTTAATTTTAAGGCAAATGTTCACGCGGTTCCCAGAAAATGTGTCCGCTACAAAACTGTCCGCTATAAAGAGGTATTTCAATGAGAGTTTGACCATGATTCGGCTTGTTCCTGGAAAATGTGTTCGCTATTACCAGGTGTCCGCTATATAGCATGTCCACTGTGGACAGGTTCGACTGTATTTAGATGAGGCAAACAGTTGCGTGTTATTCCGATTTCGTTTACGATTAGGCTTGCCATCGACCGGATTAGTACTAAAGGACCCTAATGTCGAAAATGCTAATCTAATTATGCTAATTATTTGAAATTATGCCTTACGTTACCTATGTGTTTTACTTTCTAAAAAATAAATAATAATAGGTTCGAAGCTCCTTGTTTGATATGCATATCGTACCATGCAATTATTGACGTTTGGAGCACAATTTTGTTACCACTGTGGGCATCTCTAAAGCTTAAAACTAGGAAAGGAAAGTTTAGGAACGCACGTACCCCAGTCTCAAAGCAAATGAAAGGCTTCACGCTAAGCAGCTGCGTTGCTGT
The DNA here is from genome assembly GCA_010016065.2 of Carybdea cf. marsupialis auct. non (Linnaeus, 1758). Classification (NCBI taxonomy): domain Eukaryota; kingdom Metazoa; phylum Cnidaria; class Cubozoa; order Carybdeida; family Carybdeidae; genus Carybdea; species Carybdea cf. marsupialis auct. non (Linnaeus, 1758). Next base: position 29,249 of record JAAAKL020000226.1, read on the forward strand.
AGAACGTAACCATGTTCTGAAACTGCGATACATACTAAGAAGTAATTCGATTAAAATCAACACCGCGTTAAAATAGATCGCAGTCATTGTTACTTTCATTTATTTACAACTATCACACTTGAATAAAAAATAAACAAGAATATCAAGTCGAAAAACTTAACTATTTTGTAGAAACTAAAGCTGCATATTTACAAACAAACAAATCACTTACGTTTGGTAAGTCAACAACACAAAATTACGTCACCCCGTCTGGCAGTCTCTTAATCAAAGGTCCTTAAAGAGCACAGGGACCGATATTGAAACTACCAGAAGAAAACATTTTCCCTTCTAGCACGTCTAACTAACACAATGGTAAAGCGTTCCTTAAGATAATCCAATGTCCTTCTCTAGAGAAGGAAATAAACATGTCTGCTGCTGCAAATAAATAAAAGAGACATGTCTCTAAAACTACCAGTGATCTCTACCATTTTTTGTATCTCCTAATATAATCTGATCTCCATCCAAGTGATAGTTGCAACTATAATCGGCATACCAGATTAATTGATAAGCTTGAATGGATACTAGAGAGCTAGGAAGTATGTCACCAACGGGATTCGAACCCGTGACCCACACATTCGCGGCGTGCGCTCTAAAAACTGAGCTAGGTGACCCCCGTTGACAACATGATCTAATTTGTGATTCTAAATTTCACAGCAAGGGATATTTTCCGCACCGGCCAGTGACCGAGAGAACTCGACCAGAATTTAACTTCTTTGAAGGTCTGTTCTTCTTATCTGTACAAAAATATCGTAATGATACCAAACAGTGGGCTTTTACCTAGTAGTTCTCTACTTTCATGGATCCAACCTAGACCGTCCTATGCTCATCGTTGTAGACGTGTTCCTGTTCAAGTACCGACTTTTGCTGCCTCTCCCTCTTCTTGCCGCCTTAAAAAATCATATTAACACCACAATAATGCATTAGGAGCTAGTAGTTCCGAAACGTTCAAGCATTCGTTACTACAAGTTCTTCCCAGTTCGAGTTAAGCTGTCACCAGTTATTCCTTCTTTTGAAGATCTCCACCATTTGTCTTCGCAATGATTTCATAAATGTTCAAAGCCTCACCTATGCAAGAAAGCAAGACATATGTTACTGGCGACAGTTGGTGTGTCTGTGCCATGGGTTTTTAACATTTTCATACTCGTACTTTCTCTGCTATAAACAAATAGCAGTAACTGAATGATCTTTCCGTTTGTGTTGGGTTGGTGGTGAATACCCTGCAAACAAAGCTCCTGGTGTCTAAGTCGTGATGATAACAGTCATACCAGCTTATTAATCTTTCAACCTGTGTTATCTTAAATCCATGCCTAAATTGTTACAACTAGAACAAGGATATGCTGCAAATAGAGCATTTACGTGTAACGTACAAGTTTACGAAGATACAAATTCGACAAAACATTGCACTCTTTCTTCTTGTTGATCAAGATGATCAGGCACAATCTGAAAGCAGTATCTAAACCAAACGTCGTCATACACGGTTTTTTTATAAGCAACTCAGTTGCTTAGGTGTGAGGCCTCGATTTGGTCCAAAATCTAAGCAACAAGCTAAGCAACTCGAGGTCTCAAAGTCAGAAGGGACAATTTTTAAAACGCCTGAAAAACAAATCAAGAAACGTTTTTCATTAAGAATTGATTGCAAACTGTTGATATATAACAAATATCACACTGTTGATAATGTGTCAAGCAAAGAGATCAAAGATCCAACCATCATACGGTATTTCATCATTTACAACAAGCTCGTCATCTCTCCCATCTTCGTCTCCTTCAAAACAGTTATAAATTATCGCATCGTCGACATCGTCATGGGCATCTGGTGGAGTTGGTGCAACTAGGAGGGTTGTTGCAGTATGAAGAACAATGGGAGGTGGAACGACGTAATCAGGCAAACCCTTCTGGTTGGATTTTCTAGTCCTCACTGCCGTCTGCTGTGACAAAGCATCCTGTTTTTTCAAACATTCTCCAACGAAAGCCGTCGTACCTGGCACTGGTTAGCTTACGTTAGGCATTTCCCACCCAGAGCGTGATTAAAATACGCTTCTCACTAGCAGTGATAGCCAGATGTCAGTGGCACCAGGTACGCCAAACCAATTGAAACCATTCGTGGAATCTATCGTAGCCCTGAAATCCTCCGTCACTTGTGAACTTAAATTGTCAAGGAATGGAATGAACGTGCTAAAATCCGACACAAAGGGCTTGACTGTCCTTTTAGCCCAGTCCAAGCAGAAGTTTGTATCAGCCCAGGCATTTTTTGGGAAATAAACGTCCACATCAGGATCCCAGGCAGCCTTCTCAACAGCACTGATGCGAATACCCTGCCCACGGATTATTACAGCAATGTTTGGCTGCGCCCCTTCAAGACGGAAACAAATATGAAGAGCACAGAATTGCTTGTCGTCTCCAGTAATCGGTTGCGCAGTCCAAATACGTTTCTCTCTATTCCCTTCTGCTTTATAACTTATTTCCTCGTACGTCATTGATGTTTCACGGGCAAAGAGCAGCGACGACTGGTCTACATTGAAGCGCTGTTGTGGAGGAAATCGTTCCCATTTGGCATCGTATTCTGGTTCATCATCTCCCATTTGTACTGCTTTCTCTCAAAGGGTAGCATGGAACCACTGGATCAAATGTCGGTAGTGTTCCTTTGGTAAGCGTTTGTTGCGTTGCACTTTACGCCTTTTCAAATGATGACGCGAATTGAAACTGGCCTTCACATGCTGCTTTAAGGTGGCTTCAGGGTCATCTAGCAGCTGTCGGTGAATTTTCTGAGCCTTGCTGTACAGCCAATTGAAGTCGATATGCATGCCTTTACTTCTTGTTTCCTGAAAAAGTTTCAAGAGCTCGGGGTACAGGTCCTGGTACTTCTTTGCTGGACGGATCTTGGTTAAGTTCTTTTTGTAAAGATCTGCTGCTGTGGCGTTGATAGTACCTTTTACTTTGCCCCATTTGCTGGTTTGTGTTGTTTCGATGTTAAAGCTCTGATGTACATAAAGAAACTCGTTAGGGGTCTTACCATCGGCCAGTTGCTGCAACACTTCCGCTTTAAGTATGGCATCATGTTTTTGCCTTCTTCGTTTCAGGCAAGGTCCGATCAAGTCTGCTCGGTCACCTCCACCCTGTTTTCGTCCTTTTGAAGTAGTAGCATCAGTTGTTGTGTTGTTTTCTGAGTTGGGAGCAGCCATTACTGAGGTTTCAATGGAGATATGAGCAGCAGTTACTGAGTTGGCAACAGAGCCGGGAGCTGCGGTTGCAATTGAGTTGGTGTTTGAGGAAGTAAGGTCCTTGTATTTCCCGTGTCTAAAATTCCGATGGGAAGTAAGAGCTTGAGATGTTTTACAGACGATACTACACTCGGAACATCAAAAACCAGCATCTTCAACATAATCGGGAGTATACAGTTGTATCTTTTCTCGTCGGTGTTCAACTGTCCCGACAAACCCAGAAAACTTTGTGAGGGTCGCTTGCCTGAGTTTGCTGGGCTTTTTTCCTTTTCCATGCCCTGACATTGCAAAGAAAGCAATTTCAACAGTCAAACGTCAAAATATAACTGGAGCAATGCAATCACCACCTGTTATTCGTAAGCAGACGTGTCTATAATGAGAATAACCTTAAAAAACAACTGCCTTAATATCCAACGGCATTCCAACCTCCTTAGACCACAGTAAGTGGCATGAAGGTGTTAAGTACACAACATGCCAGGGGCTGCATTTTGTCAACCGACAGCACAAGGAAATTCGACGATAAGCTGTAGTGATACCTAAGCAACTACTTAAGCAACTCCAGGCCTGATTTTGGAAAATTGCCAAGCAACTCGAGGCCTGACCCCGAAAATGAAGTTGTTTATAAAAAAACGTGTAGATAAACTGAAATGGTCTCATGCTCTGCATCTTTAGTAGTCTTCAACTTTTATCATAACTGACACAATATTTTAACTAAAGTTACTTGCAAAACACGTCACAACATCTGTACTCAAAGCACTGGTATCAGCTCGACCATGTACTGTCACCCAATTTTGTTTTGTGGAAGACTGCACCTTTACATGAACCTGGCACAAATAAATGCTACCAACGGAAAGTAGCATTTCACGTGTAATAACTGACACACTGTATCAAATGATATGACCTTAGTATTTTGAAGTATCGAAACAAATTATCTCACCTAAAACCGATTGAACGATTTGAATCTACAGGGAGTAAAAATAAGCATAACTAGATGATACTAAAGAGTACATACTAAATCATCACAATGTAGCCTCAACCCACAATTTGGTAATTCAACCGTGAATAAGGACTTGTATCATGTATCCCTTGCATTTTCATGACCTTTACAAGGGCGATCAGTTACCAAAAGGACTACTTTGATTCGCCTTTCATATATACACCGATGCTAGTGATGCGCGTGCCTAGTAAAAATAGTTCTCTTATTGATCTGAATGAATATGGAATGGTCAAAGAACTGCTTGGTATTTTCTAATAGGCTAATCAAGATTGATTTAACTTGTGTATAGGAATATATTCCAATTAAGTAAAAATGTGAACGTGTGTGTTCCTGGATAAATTCTAGAAAAGTATAACTCTGCAACAATTTTAGTTATGAATAGACCCTGCAGCTGTTTACACTGTTGCATACAAGACACCAGTTTAACAACGCAGAAGAGACTATTCCACATTTTTTAAAACAAGTAATCTTGACAGTGTTACGTACCATCTTTGCATTGGTTTTTGTGAAAATTCTATAGAAATGAAAGCAGTGTTGATATATATACGCGCGAGCGCCTATCTGCCTATCGCTGATTCTTCAGATTAAATGAAGTCAAGGGTCTATCCATAACAGCAGACGAAACTGACTATCTTTTCCCGTAATCTATTTCATAGTAACCATCTCCGACTCAAACTCCGATCAACTCCTCTCTCGTGTGACGTTTTTACATCATACATAAATGTTTTCTAACAGGAATAATCTAAATTTACCTACCAATAAGAAACTTACACAAATACTGATTCTGCACTTTTTAACAAATAAACTACGTAAATACGATGATTAATCACACAAATGACTTTCACGGTTTCCGAATTATTCACAGACAAATACCATACCTTTCATATGACAGGAAATGCATCGATGCCTACTCATCTAAACAAAGTCAATTGACGATAACCGACACGTCTTCCGAGTTCCTCTTTACGATAGAGGAATCCCCTACTGTTTCTCATTCCATAGTTACGATTTCGTACGCTGAGGAGGGTGAGACGAAAGCGTCTTTTATGTGCAAACATCGTTGGACTATTTCGTGGTATTTGAATGCTTTGTGCCATCAATAAACTTTTTGAATATTTAAAATTTAAGAAATCCGTATGTTGGATTCACCAATTTTGTCTACCACGCTATGCTATGTAGCCAAATAATGGCATAATGGCACTTAAGTAGAAGGCTGGATTTTCCATAAATGCTTTACCATAATTGCACTAATAATAATTTTTAGACGTTAATTCGAAACCTTGGCCATCACAGCTACTTCCTAATGTTACGAAAGGATAGATAATTTAACAAAAGATATCATAAAGGTATTTCAAATGCAAAACGATCAGACAAAATGACCAAAGCATTGAGTACTTCAAAAGGTAATCAATTATGATTTATAAAACTACACGAAATAGCAAATTCAATAAGAATTCTCATTGCCAGATTGGTCAAGCTACATCTGGTTTTCACTTGGCCGTTGTAGAATCCATTCACATCAAAGCAAGAAAACCGTTGCCTTGTAGACAAAAAGAATTTGTCTTCTCATTGGGCCTTTTCGGTTAACCATTCAGCTTCACAGACACTGATTGGTCAAAACAACAACAATCTGGCAATCAGAATTCTGATTAGCTACCTTGTAAAAACAGTTTGGTTAATAATTTCGTTGATTCCCTTTTCAGGTTATCTTCGAATTGTACTCTGAGGAGTGTCAGAAGAAAAGAGCTTTTAAGTACAAAATGAATTCGCTATTTCGCGCAGTTTTATCATTCTGTACCCTCAACAAACTTTTTTACATGATGAATTCTATGTTAAAAGCCAAGCATGAAAAATTATCCCATTATTTGACTCACATATAATAATAAGAACATGGCCAGCAGCGGGATGCTTGTATGATAGACAGCAATTCTGCACGTAGATGCTGAATATCTTTCTTTTTAAAGCTATAGAGGGTTCATTGATCTGTTGCTCTCCATGAAACACGATGAGTGGCAATGTTCTCCAGAGTGTCAAATATGATGGCTATTGCTTTACGTTTTTAAAAACCCTATCTAAACTGGGTTATCTTAAGATCCCCAGGATTAAGGGGGAGGGGTAGTATACTGGTACCTATATAGTTCCTTATCTCGACACTCAGAAGTCTCGTATTTGTTGATAATAAGATTGTTAACATATCTGTTAACTATAGTAACATTGTTGGTATTGAACTTCATAAAGTTACAGAACTGACGGAAGTTGAAATCAAAGGTATCTTAACGCCGTCCTAGAATATATTTTGGCTTACCAGATGGATACCAGCACTATCGGGGAAACACAAGAAATACAAAATCAGCGTAACGCCACTTATCAAACAAGTTCGATCCCTACTTCAACGGGAGTCAGCAACCGAACAAAATAAATCAGCAAAACAGTCCAAAGTTCAGCAGCCTAAAAATGGAAGAAGTACCTCTCGAAATATTTAAGAATACATTTGTTAGAAACCCTTGACTACCAAAACATGAAATAAGTCTGGATTTTTTAGGTTCAGGATATAAAACTATGTGCCAAGAGCTATTTTGCATGAATTAATTTGATTTGTGACAAAAAGCCACCATTAACAAAACATGTTTATTTATCCTAATTCTTTTTATCCTTGGACATCCCTTAGGCCTACTGTTTTTCTTTTCAACACCTGGGGTATTTTGTTTATCTAACTTCTCCGACCAACAAAAGTGTACCAAGGACACACATTAGCATTGGACCAAGTTTCAAAACAGTCGATGTCGAGTGTCAGGGCACTTTTTCATATATGACAGTTTCTTCGATAGCGGGCAAAGGGCGTAGGACGATGCGACTTTTTTTCACACATAACTTGCAATAGTAAAGTTTAATCCTTTCTGAAAAATTGTTTTCCTTCACATATTTACTTTTCAACTTCAGGCATGTCTTTAAGCAAAGCAGGAGGTAAACTGACGTGTGAGGGCTAACCAAAGGGTTCTCACGCTAAAATACTCTCCTGAACGCAAGGGTCTTAACCTTAAAGTACTACTAAAATTTTCCACAAAAGGTCCATTAACACAAATTTTGAAGGAATTTGGAAGATACTAGAGGACTAAAGGATATGACTATACAACAACTGAACACTGTGACCCCGGTAAAACACTTTCAATTACGGTTTCTGAAGAGAGTACACTTTTGTTCAACCAATTGGTTTGTTGCTACGATTTAAACTCAGTTTAGATTTAATCAGTTCAACAAATGACGGCAGAATAAATAGAACTATAAAAGACCTCCTGAAAGTCCTCTGTGGTTTTCTATTTATGGGCATTGGATACTAAATAGGAACTCCTTGGAATATCTTCTTAGCTTTCTATAGACAAAGTGATCCATTCTGAGCCCTGCTCAAACGTTGTCAATATTGTTGCGTATTTAAAAGGCCTTCCCCCAGCCCTGGGAGCCTGAAGACAACCCATTCTCTACAGAGCTAGGAACATTAGCTGTCTTGAGCACACACTGAGCTTCGACAGGATCTCCATGCGGCAATTTGTCGAAATCATTAGGGCCAAGAAGGAAAGGCTGGGTTTAGTCTTTTTACACACTTTACCGCTTCACGTTTTATGTTTATTTCACATAAAGGGAAGTGACCCGGAGTCTTTTGCAAACTTTTCGGCAACCCTTTTTGAGTTCAACCTGCTGGAACTTCATTTTAAACTGACTTGTCGGCAACAGTTCCATAAAAGCACTTGTAAGGCAAAATGATGTTAATGAAGTAGGAGAGCCACTTTCTATAACATGATAAGATTATATTCTGATAATATCGTTAGAATTTTCCTTAATTCGTTTAAAATGTTCTGAACTACTTCATTTATCCATGCTGATGGTGACAAAAGGATTTCCAAACTCATGGTCGCCAATGCTTGTCTCATTGCTAGCATGTAACCTATCAATCAAGTTACTCAACACGACCCAATGCATTTCTAATAAATAGAGCACATGGAAGAGCTGTACATGTAAGCGATTGCATTATGTACACGGCACATTATACGTAGTAAGCAGTTGTGGTAATTTTCTTGGTTTCATTCTGAAAACATCTCCAAAAAGAGCAGCACCGGTGGTTGATTTGCCAACTGTATAAACTTTTGAAGTCCGCCGAAGAATTCCGAATGTCAGTGGACACATATTGACTTGTGTTATAGACCAGATATGTCCTTCGTAAACTGAGATTTCGATCTTCTGCATTCTTTCTGAATGACGTCACTTTTTTGAGCCAACTGTGGCAAAATGGGTACTAAAACGGGTACTAAGATGAGTACAAATATGGGTAATAAAATGGGTACTCAAATGGGTACTAAGATGGGTAATCAAATGGATACTAAAGTATGTACTAAAATGGGTACTAAAATGGGTTCTAAATGGATGATAAAATGGTACTAAAATAGGTACTAAAATGGATCCTAAAATGTGTACTAAAACGGGTACTAAGATGAGTACTAATATGGGTAATAAAATGGGTACTCAAATGGGTACTAAAATGGGTACTAAAACAGGTACTCAATGGATGCTGAAATTGTAATAAAATATGTACTAAAATATGTACTAAAATGGGTACTAAAATAGATCCTAAAATGTGCACTAAAGCGGGTACTAAGATGGGTACTAATATGGGTAATAAAAGGGGTACTAAAATAGGTAGTAAAATGGGTACTCAAACGGGTACTCAAATGGATACTAAAATAGATGCTAAAATGTGTACTAAAATAGGTACTAAAATGAGTACTAAAATAGGTACTCAGATGGGTAATAAAATGGGTTGTAAAATGTGTACTTAAGTAGGTACCGAAATGGGTAATAAAATGGATACTAAAATGGGTACTAGAATGAGTACTAAAATGGGTACGAAAGTGGGTACATTCAATCACAAATCTTCATTAAATAAACAATAACCAAAGGGCACCTATCGAGATAATCATGAAATAGCCAAGGCTTTTAGAACAAAGAAATGCTGTGGAGAGACAAGAATAAACGGCAGTTTACCATGCACATACAATTTGAATAACATTTTTCTGAATACTGTATCTCGACCATTCCTTATCATGTTTTGTAGTAATCATAAAACGACAGGAAGTGGACCTTGATGATTTCGGTTTGTGATCAGTACTTTACAACCACAAGAAAAAATGCAATGTCATATAGTAGAACACATATAAATTACAGATACCAGCATAGAAAAGAACATTCTTGAGAAAGGTGAAAGTTTCAACTTCACAGTAATCTTTAGTTTCGCTATTCGTTCTAACTACTACTACGTTTTGGCGTTTTTATTTTGGTAACAGGTAACAAACCTTAAGTAGGCCTACTTGTCATGGTTTAGACTATCACTTACGTGAAACTTTGTAGACACTTTGTTCGATTTTGCCTCGCCTGGCTCATTTGGTTTGTAAATCGTCATTTATAATGTGATTTCTCTTCCCTTAAATAGATATACCAGGTAAATGCTTAAACGGTATTTTGGAATTCATCTCTGGAAAAGAAGTGTAACCTTTTAAAATCTTTTCAGCAAGATTGTAAAGTTTCCGAAGAATTCGAAAAAAATATATTACTGTTTTTTTGCGACAAAGCCTTTCCATCTTCACGGATAGTATTTTATCTAAAAGTCCATTGCTCGTACCTTACGGATTATAAAAATTGTTTGGCTACGTTTCTTCTGCACCCTTCTACTCTCTCGTTTAGGTTCAATTCTACAAAGTTATAACTTTAGGAAACAAGAAATTTAGTTAATTCAATTCATCCAACTTAACTTTCTCAGAACCTGACGATGCAATGTTACTAGAATATCTCGTGATGTGTACCTATAACAGGAGCAGCGGCTGACAACTCCATTAAGGAAGAATGACTATAGTATCGTCATGCGTAATATATATTCTAATAATTTTAAAATAGTAACCCCTTTTCAGTCTATAAATGAAAATGAAAAGTTTCCAATTTTGTTTGATATGGGAGAAATCTGTCCCTCGTACACTTGGTATTTTCAATACCGTGTTACTGTTCTTGCTTGTGATACAGATTCTCTGTAAAAAGTACTCCCTCAGTACAGAAAAATACTGTGACCAGTGTCTGACGAAAAACATTTAGAAGTTGGGATTATCTCTCTCAATCAAAGACTGATATAGTATTAATCTTTTGGTCACAATTTGTATCATCTGTTTCATAGAGCGATTTCGGCCTCAATAAATGAAGCTGTCACTGTCTTGATGTAGGCATGAACAAAGCTTCATTTATTGCCTATAAAATATTTGAAGGAAGATTTTTTATGAAGAGCTATGGGTTCGGAGAGACATGGACCCCCATTCCTTGCCAACGTTCTCAATGTAAATACTGGGGTCTGTACCACGAACTAACCTTTCGTTACGAATTGAAAGCCGAATCTTTCCTTGTTGTAATGGGACCCTTCAACAATTCTGACAATTGAAACATCAGGGTCTCTTGTTATAGATCCGGATAAAATATATTAAAATAACCGAGAATAAGAATAGTACTTTGTAATTTGTTGAATGTTTAACAGCAACTTAGAAGACATCTTGTACTAAATAAGTGACGAGATCACCTAAGCAAAAGACTACCACTGTCAAAATATAAATTCTTATTATTTTTTCCTGATGTATAATTCCTCTCATTGAGTCCTTTAAGGTTAAATAGAACAGAAATCCTGAAAATCTTCGTCATTGATAATTATCTCAAGATCTTTGCTGTCTATATACAAACAACAAATAATTAAAAGTTGTCCTATCACCTGCGTCTATATATATTTGGAATGGCTGTCTCGCAGGCTGTTCTTGAACAGCTGGAAATTGTTTGTTCCTCTTAAGGTTTCGGAAGTTTTTGATTTAGTGAATTTGGACAAGGCAACAACTCAGCCCGACATCAATTCATCCAAGTCTTTTCTTGGGAGTTAGACATGTTATGGTACTCTGGGAAGAGTGATTTAATCCCCTCACCAGAAATTGATCTCTTATGATATTTTACAAAAGATTATTATCGTTTTTTAAGCATGGGAATAAAAGTCGAAATTTTCATAAATCTAAGATTGCATTGGTGCTTTGTAAAACTTTGAGGTGGCTTGGCAACCCGCTTTAAAGAGTAACAATTTATACAAAAAATTCTTGTCAATGGAAACGTCATACTATTTTAAATTTGTGTACACTTATTAGTCAAATCCTGCGCTGAACCCGTGTCAAATGAGCGTATTGGTTTCCATACAGGAAATCAGACATCATTTCGTATCACAGGTTCTAGTGTAGATATCATCATGACCATGATATTTATAATTAGAAAAGGTGGTAACAAAACAGCATCATAGTCATCATCACCATCACCATCATCATCACCATCATCATCATCATCATCATCATCATCATCATCATCATCATTAATAAAGAACAAAACGTCAAGAAAGAAATTTATATATTTTATATCTTTTAAATGGACCTCAGAAAGTCAGTGATCAAAGAAACGTTGTCTAAAATATAGTTTCCTTTTTGGCGTATTATTCTTTATTGCTTTTCGGTGCATTTATTACCTTATCATCATTATCATCATCAGCAGCATCACTATTTTAACCATTGTAATACTAATATCAACACCTTGATCAGTATTATTGAAAAACTGATGCCCTTGCCGGGTTTCGATCCGCGGCCTTCCGTACTGCAGTCCAGCGTGCTAAACACTACACTACACAGGCTTGCTCTCCTGAGAGCACATCTTTAGGCATACCGCGTTCATCAGACAATACACTCATACCATGACTACACAGTGACGTCAACATACACAATGCGAACATTCATTACAGGAAGGTGATGTTCACAATGATCAACTTCCAACAAGTATTACTATCATCATCATCATTATCGTCATCATCAGCATCATCATCATCGTAACCATTATCATCATCATCATCATGATCATCATCATCAATCTCCCCTCCGCTCCAACATTTTCACTCACGAATAGGATTCCTTTCCACAAACACTTCAAAACATATGCTTTTTCTATGCTTTGCCACTTTTACAACAAAATATAACCATTTTGTGGTAGAAAGAGTGCTCGAAGACAATAGATCTTGTAGAATATCACTTCCCAATATTTATCGTACAAGTATTACCTGCCATAACTGACTACAATTACTTTAATCAAATACAACATACTTTTAATCCGGGGTACTTATTTGTGCATCTATACTCAACTTTTCACAGGGCTGGTGACACCACAAACGGGTAATCATGTACAATCTTGAAACTAACGACTACCTCACTAGTCCTTCTCAAACATCTGCGAGCTATTCACTTTTGAGGCTAGAATATAAAATGTCTTTGTAAAAGTCTTTTACTTCTCTATAATTGACCATTAGGAAACGAGTCCTCTTTGTCAACTCTAGGTGTTAAAATTGTTAAAAGGAAGAGAGGTTACTGACATTTTAGAGCAATAATTGAACAAGGCCTTGACTATGGCTTCAAAAGTGAAAACATTGAACAAACCATCTTAAGTGCGATAAAAAAATTGTCTCAGCTATACTTTACCTCACATCTTCTGGCACCAGGCAGGCCTTAAAGCTACATTACCAGTCTGACATCAAAGTTGCTGCGCTAGTCAAAGGGACACAAGTACAAATTTGATAGGTAATCTGTAAACGACGATTACCATGTGCAGATCTAGTGCGAGTTTCCTTCTTTCTGTATAAAGTTATGTTGAGCTTCTTCAAGCAAATTTAAAGTGTTGTGGATAACTAAATAGGAATGCCTGGAGAATGGGAATCATCGGAGTATCAAAAACTTTTAAAAAATCTGTTTGAAGCTGCCAGAACTTTCGGGGGCCCATTACGCAAATCATAAGCGAAAATTACTCTTCCTGGGTCAACTAAAATTTTCAAAATTACGGATTTCTGGCCCTCGTTTTAATCAAAACATGGCAATTCGTCACCTAATCCTGAAAATCTGTATCTTATTCTAGTAGTCATTCTGTATCATACAAACGCATTTGCTCGGAGCAGCTTAGCTATAAACGAGGCTGCTGCTTGCCCATGTTAAAAGCTGTGCGGTACTATGTAGCTGAGACTCCTGTTGATGGCTTCTGTGTGCTGAAGATTTAGTGATGCCTTTACGAGTAGCTTAAATGTCCTGCGAGACTGATCTACAAAATACCGTAGAATTTATGATTGCAAGACAGGCCACAGAATTACGCGACAAAAGCCAAGAAGTTATGTCTGTCTGCTCATATTTCAATCTTACAGAAAGAGGGGATAATTAGAGAGTAGAATCACTGGAGAAATTACAAGCAGTCCTGACCCTCCAATACTATGCTAATTTTCCTCAACTGAAAGAACATTCAACCTTCTTACTATTCCATGACGCCCCCAACCGTTGCTTTAACAAAGATACTTTTCCGCAAATCACGAGACAAGACTCATGGATGTTTGTTTTGGGGCGTCTTAGGTAGCAAAACTGCTAAGTACAGTGCTGGGTGCGGAAAAAAAAGAGTACTCATACAAGTGTAAAAGGTCCTTGTCTTAGTCCTGGTGCTCGGCACTGCAAAGCTACGAAAGACAATCAATCTACTTAGTCTATTCTGTTCGCTTATCCCGAGGAGAAGTATAAGTATTTAGGCTAAAAATTTACTCCTCGATCTGTCTCTGGAATATAAAATTTATAACATTCAACTTTCAAAGCAACATAAATGATCTAATACTTCCCGTGTTGCAAAAGGTCAAGAAGATCATCACTTAGTCCTAACAGGCACAATGCCGTGAGTGATTGAATGATGTCTGTGGTCCATTCCGAATAATATATCTACATTTTACGTGTTAGGACGACCATGTTTTACGACATTTAGATATTCAATTAAGGTAGTCTGCCAAAATGACATTCCCAACTTAGAAATTTCAGCTGTTACATATTATTCTATCTTTTGTGATTGCCAAAGTATGTTAATCAATTTGTAGGATAGCTTGGTCACTACTTCAAACCGGCAAAGTTGAATTTTATCAGACACATAATGAGATTTGTACCTAATTGCCCTTTCTGGCCTCAAAGAGCAAAGCTTACCAAAATTTCGTTAACTATCTACATCCTTAGTGGTGGGGATTCACTTGGAGGTATTCATAGTAGATTCACTTGGAGGTATAATCCTCGAATGTCCCCATGTTGCACACTCTTCCAAAACTACTAAACCAGATTAATTGAAATTAGGATGCTTAAAGGATCAAAGAAAACTTCTCCTTCAATATAGAAGAAATATTTAAAGATAAATAAGTTTGGTAGGAATATAAAACTTTCAAATGGCAAAGAAACTGTGGTTGACCACCATGAAACTTCCTTCTTATCAACATGAAAATTGAGGGTATCCTTAACCGTTAAGGATACCCTCTTTTTGCATTTTGATATGAATGTAAGTCCTTTAATGGACCATTAACTACACTTAGATCTATCCTGACGTTGAAGAAAAAACTACTTCTGACATATCCGGTGGTCCTTTGCATAATTTTCAAATAGACGTCCCTAAACATGGCATCAAGCTATTCAAATATTTAAAAGCTTAAACTCATATCATGATTTGGCGCCAGAGCACACATCAATCAGTTGTTCAAATAAGGCCCTATCAAATATCCGTAAGGGCATTATATTTCTTGTCAACTGCAATCAGTTAACGTGTTATGTATTATATCTAAAACTAACGTCGGTTGCCAGTGCTGCCTTTAGCTCACATATTCATCAAGATATCTGCAATCACGTACTAATGAAATATGTCCTGGCGTTAATCTTTTAATCTCCATTCATCCCTACGTCACTATCTGGCTAACGTAAAACAAAAACTCGGTCTGTTCCTTATGGGAGTACTAAATTTCACCATATGGAGTACCCGGTACTTCCCCACAGTCACACTTCGTCCTTCACTAAAAAGTATCTAAAGTGCATGTGTCGGTTATTTATCATCGTAGTGAAGGTACAGCATGCGGCATGGAGGAGGGGGGGGGGGGGCAGTTTAATTGGGTATTCAAACCAATGCTAGAATTCAGAGTGCCGTATGGCCCCGTAAATACTGTTAGCGTCTTGTAGCAGGCCTCTAGTTCTGCAACGATCTTTGTCAAGTCATAGGGAGACAGTGTTGACAGTGTTCTCAGTCCCCTTCCATCCAGCAGTTCACTGCTGGTATCTTTGAATTCATTTGATTAACATGACCATATTATAGGGCTTTATTCATTATAGCAAACCAGCAAGTTGTCTCTTCATAACCAAGGACTACACACCTTTACAATAGAGGGGGACAACATAAAACATAACAAAAGACTTGTTGCTCAACTTGCCTTAAACGGGGTATGGAACGAAGCAACCAAATCCCTTTCTGGATATTGATTTTATCATTTTACGAAGTAAATCAACTTCAGAGAATTATTGGGCCACTAATAGGAAGTAAAATCAATGTTTGAAAATCTAGGCTCCTTCCAAATATATTGCAGTTGAAAATTGAAGTCACATTCGTTTCAAAATTACTGTTTTTACTTGCTTATCATTTCATTATTTCCAAAGTAATTCTCAAACAGTCACTATCGTGCTTCTTACATGTGCAAATTGTCTTTCTTATTGGTCTGCATTGATGGTATTAGGCACGCGGTTCTACATCTTTTCTCATCCAAAACGGAGTCACTCTTTTTTAAAATTTTCTAACCATTGCTCGAATTTATTAAGCTAAGTAATAAATTGATTGAACGAAGATATCGTCAAATTTTTTCGCACAACTACTTCGGTGTTCTTATTTACCTATCAATTACGTTTTCCACACGGAATCTCAAATGCAACTTATTGATTGAAAAGAAAATTTAAATTTGCTTATCATTGTGTTATAATACCATTTAAGTAGTATTACCACACACGACGGAATGTCTGCTGTCAAAATGCTCTGAATTTATCTGTTTCATTGGCACAAATCAAGTCAAGTGCTTTGTCGATCTCTGAGTGTGCTGTTGTGGTATTTTACCTTTAATTCCGAAGCCAAACTCACTTTTCTCTAGCAAGATGAATTCTTCTACGTTTCAGATCTACCTGGCAAACATGATAACATGACCAAATTTTCAGCATTAATATAACGTCAGGGCTACTCACACACTCACTAATCCTCGAGGACCGTACGATGCGTAGAGTCAACTTGCAACACAAGTGTTCGCCAGTGCTGACGATGGTCAGGGCTAGGACTCTCAAAATATCCAATCTTGAAGATGATAATTCGCCCTTCTCGCAAATCTAGATTAACTTTCAAAATTTTTATTTCTTGTTTATCTTTATTTTGACTTTGGTTTTATTGATATGTTTGGCCCACTTTTCTGTATATGTGCAATGTAACATTCTTATCCAAGGGCGGGGGGAGGTAAAGCAGATTGGGGGAGGGGGTCTAGTAGGCTGGGTTCAAATTTACTTTTTCATGTTCCACTAAGGTGCCTTTGAGCATTGTGTGTGGTTTCGTGAGGTGTAGCAATTGAACCATTTTAGCAGATAAAGCAATTTCGTGATCACATTATCCATTGACCTAACGAAATCTGAAAACCCATTTTGAGTTAAACTACACGAGCCGAGAAAATGAGAAAAAAAGTGTGAGTCTTCAGTGTTCTTTTATTAAACTTGATTTTAAATGATAGTGGTGTAAAGGTATCAATGAAGAATGGATGTTAATTCGTATAATTTCTTTTCAGATTAAGAAAAGAACGAGAAAAAACGAACACGAAAAATGTATCCGGGCAACAAAATATGGTGCTAAAGACAAAACTAATCATTGCATATCATACTGTGTGGCTTTAGAATATTGCTTTTCGAAACTTGGGAAAGGTCTCTTGCATGGAATGTGCCAAATAATGCCTTTCCTGTTTCAATAGCCGGTCTGGAAAATAATTTGAGATCCCCATGTCTGCTTAATTTATTGCGCAACAATCTAAAAATAGAAATAGAATGCAAGGTTTCCTGTCTAGACACGTACAGTATGCAGAAGCAAAATCTGTTATGTATATCAATATGCATATTTTGCTGTGAATATGACACAATGTCTGTCGCAATCAATTTCAATTTTGATACACCTCAAAGTGGTAGAAATATTCAGACTTTTTAAATGAACTTTATCTAAAACTATCCGTAAGCCACTAACCTTCATTAAAATTAGAGAGACTTAAATCATGAATGAAAAAAACTTCTTTAAGGTACTAAGAACCAGAAGAATAGGGGCTATTTCTCCGGATCCTGATAAAACATTTTAAAACTTGTCTTTAGAAGGAACTCTCGGTTATTACACACTCCGAGGATGGTGTTTGAAACGTCAAGGTATAGTTATTTGAAATTTTTACAGTGCTTTCAACTATATGTTCCTTACAACAGATCAACTCTTCGCCTGAATTTATAATCAATTTTAAATGTTTTTTCCTTTAAGTAAATATTGTTTATTGTTTATGATGATGAACTGTCTTTGCTCCTATGTTCGATTGAAGTGAGGGCGACCATTGATTGACTTTGAGAGATATGTATTTAAACATTGCAATAAAGTTGTCTGTACTGCTTTACAGTTGTTCAAACATCTCTGTTTCCGTTTGAATCCTATAAGGTCAACGGTACCTACCTTTTCAGAATCATTCACTCAAGGGCCGTAAACGGCCCTGTTCTCCAAGACTCCTTTCACAGCATTTCTAGTTTTAGAGGCAAAGTCCACTCCCTTGCTGCGCTTTGTTTCTCGCAGTCGCAATGGCGAGATATTACCGCAGTGTAATGCTCTTGATACCTGTTTTGCTTCTTTTCGCTTCAAATGCAGATGGGAAAAGTAAGTATTGCTTAACTGTTTTACCTATAATTATTCTAAGTATCTTCATTGCAAATTTTAGCATTTATTCAGCATCAACCCATTTTAAAATAATTTTCTTGTTCATATACTACATCTAATCGTAGCGCTAGGACTAGACGTTTTTGCAGTACAGTCATTTTTTTGCAATGAAATAAGAGATAAGGGAAATTGTTCAAAGAAAATTTAAAACAACCAAAAAAAAGTGGTATCAAAGTTATAAAGCAATTATTCGTTAATGAGTTTGATGAACATAAAGAAGAATGTTATTCAAATGGAGTATATCATGTTATATTAATAAAATTTCTACCTTTGAAAATGAAAATTATTTGTTAAACATCAGTTGAGGTTCTTCAAAGTGGAAACGTAAAGGTTTTTCATTACTCTGGTAAAGAATGTTTTGTTGTAAAACATGATTACAATTTTATTGGCTTCGGAGTTTATATCACAGTTACTTTTGTTACACTTTCTCAGGTGGCTTTATCAATGTAAAGCTGTGGTTAAAGTTGTAAAGTACTGGGTTTAAGACCTACACAATGTCATCTTTAGTAGGCGTTAACCGACCATCCGTTTATAGGGCTCTTGAATTGTAGTGTGCAGTTCAAAGGCTATTGTAGGAGCCTAGCTATTCAATGTCCGTTAGCATTACACTTAACTTCAGTTTCTTTGTGGAGCAACGTGAGGCCTTTCTACGGTGTACAGGCATATGGGCCGTTCTTGCAAGCTTCTATTTTCTAGCAGCCTTTCTGTCACTTAAAGTTAACAAAAGAAGTTCGCTTAAGTGGTTTGGAAAACGCACTTTATCCCTGTTCTTAATTAAAAGATGACATGGGGTCTAAAGAAGGCACTTCCTGACGTGATTCTTCTCCAATTTCATATCTTAGCATCTGCTTCAGCCATCATCTCGCATCAACCAACATCCGTTGCATTTTGACCTACCGTTAACAATGCAACTGTACTTTCTGTTGAACTTGGTGCGACAAGCGCTTGGGGCATCCTATTTGGAAGTTTAACCTTGTATCTTCCTTGAATGCACGGAAAAATCGGCCATCTTTAATTACTCGAATAAAATAACCTAATCGAATGATCCGATTTTCCGCTTTGGCTCTTAAACCATCTCTCTCTACGTTATCTTCCTATCATCTAACTCTGAACGACTTACGTCGATGCTGTTGCACCTAGTTTAAACTCGGCCCAAAAACGCTACATTGTGATCAGAGCGTTACCTGACATACTCTCTATTGGAGCTACGAGAACAGATCACAAGAAGCATTTTGGAAGGAAACATCAGATAGTAAATACTACAGACCTTGAAGAGATGACTTTCCGTCTTGAAAGATGATAACTGCAGTAGAGATGTGTCTACGAAATACGTAAGAAAAGCCAGCCGCTCAGACAGATTGCAGGTGCCAAAATCTACTCCTTTTTTCTATTACTCGTAAAATTCCTTTCTTCTCTCCAAGTAAGGAAAACAGGCAATTGTGACTTGCGTATTGAGAGGGATCAACGAGTAGGTTATAAGAAGTTAATGATATAATTCTGTTTTAAAATATGCTCGTAAACAATTTGGTAGATTGGTTTGGACTAGATTTGGGTGTAATTGTTTGCATATCGATTTCATTCATTGCAAAGAGTTTGCTTTACCGGGGGCGTGGTACAGTGCTGTGTTTCTTAAAAGGGAAGTATCACATACAGCTTCTGAACATTACGATCTATACATATTTTGAAGGAATTCGGAACGAAACGTTAAACATAGGTTGGAATAAGAATAGGAGACAAGGAGGCAAAGAGATATTAAATACACTACAATGTTGAACTGTTGTTGAACAGTAACGCAAATGCTAAAAAAATGAGTACTCTCAGGGTCACATTTTCCTTTCAAGCAATACCTTTTTGGAATTAAGAGCGAAAGAATGCTTGGTTGAATGTGCTTTACACAAACCAATGGGTTTAAACGGTTTACTGTAGAAAATGATGAAATTTGAAGAAAAAATGAAAAATGAAGCAGCATTTTGACGACGTTAGTAAATAAAAAGTGTGATATCTAAGGAACTATGCCAACTAAGTCAAAAACGTTTTAATGATATAACAATAAGAGGTAATAATGAAACTGCCCCAAAGTTTAGTAAAGTGGGAAGTGCGGTTGAAAAGTTACATGGAGGGTATACAGAAGGGTCAACTCAGTGGTAAAAAAAACTGAGCAGTATCGAATTAAAGGCGCCATAATTTTGTAAGAGCAGACTTCCTGAAACATTCTAATCAAGTAACATAATACTAGGCTGGCAACATCAACGGAGACTATTAGTGTTTTAAGCCATTTTATTACTGCAGCTTCTACTCGCCCTTCAAGCTGCAACTTTCCCGAGATATCGTCTCAGCTAGGGCTGGAGAGCAACATAGCCGACCCTTAATGCAACTGGAGCCGCAAGCAGTGACAAAGATGTGAAATGTGGTTTCATTCGAACCATCGGTAGCTTTTCTTCCTTTATTCTTTTCTTCCTGATCGATAGCTTTTCTTCCGGCGAAGATGGGATTTTGCAATTTGACAATAAAACAGGAACAGGAATAAGGCGATGATCATCTTACACAGACGCAAATGTTGAGGGAACTTAAAATATTTGCAAGCTGTGCGTGCATATCGTCAAGAATTCTCGGTACAAATTGTATTGGAACTGGCTATAAGTTTCCAGTATTGGAACTGGGTATAAACTTTAAAGCAGAACTATTAAGTAGAAATTAGCAAGAAATTATTCGTCACATAGAGCACAAGCAAAGGAAGCATCGTATTAACAAATGCAATCTACATTTTTAGGAGATATGTTGTCATTCTTTGCAATTAGATATCATAAATTTGGGGTGTAGATTAATCAATCCCAGGAATTGTTGCTCTCTTTCCCCATAGTACTTAAGTTTATGTTACTTGCATCAATATGGGTACTTGAACCCTTTTATCTAATCTATCAAAGTCAAGGGTGTGACCTTACACTTTTCGTTTCTTGTTCCTCAAGTTTGATCCTGTGACTGTTTTGGCACAGACGTTAGCATTCAAACCCCA
>JAAAKL020000227.1:0-17169 GCA_010016065.2 Carybdea cf. marsupialis auct. non (Linnaeus, 1758)
CATAATTGAAGTATCAGTTGCATATCACTTGCTGGACTAAAATGCCATCTTCGGCATAAAGATCCGAACTGACTACTAATATTATTACTATGGTAGACACTCGTAAGACAAAATCGACGGGAGAGTCCATCATCATATAGGCCCCTATATATTATAGATATCTGAATGGAAGAGACAGGTACAGAATGAAAAGCTTTTGGAGTTATATTCTGGATAGTTAAATACGTTCATGATGTATATGGAATTCGATTACGTTTTATTGATCTGTGGGCTTTATTATGATTGTAATGTTCTTCAAATTACTGTAATCATGTGGTAGAACTAAGGATTTACAAAACACTTGAATTATAAGAATGTTGATAAGAAATCAAAATCAGAATTGAACAGGGCCGCAGCTGAAGACTAAACTGCAAATAGAAATGTAAAGAGTTGACCACTAGTCTTGTGTTGTTAAATAGATTTTCATGTTTTGAATAATGAGCAGTCTTTTCTACTGCTCTAAACAAGACAATAATGATGGCGCTTCACATCATAGTCTTAATAAACACATGAAAATGTTATGGGTTTTGTTTTTGTGTACATTTTACATAATACAAACGTACGACAAAGAAGATTTATCGCGAATCGATTAACAGTTTTGCAATAGGTAGAATAACATTACAAAACTTTTTCAGGGAACTACAATGACGTCAGGAAATTCTATTGATAAAATAATGATTATGAGAAGTAGAGATATACAGTTGCCATAGGGACAAACAGGACAAACCTAAACTTAAGTAATTGATCGGGTTTTTACGGGATTCGAGCAGCAGGATCAGAATTTGAAATACGACATGGACGTTAAACGCTTCGTTCAAATCGGTCTTACCCTGAACAGGTGAAATCATCAAACACAATATTTGAGTAGATTAAAGAGTCTGGGGCCGATTGAATTTGTTGAGTGTCGTATGCTAGTTTGAAATAGTCACAATAGTCACCTTCCGAAGCGTTTCAGGACTTACAGTCTGATCTTTTCTTTTACTAGAATTAAAACTGTGTGGTTTAGCACAACTTGAAGGGGCCAAAAGAACGAAAGTTCTTTAGGGTAGTGGTAGAGTCTGTTCTCCTGTATGGCTCTACCACATGGACTCTACTTAAATCACACGTAAAAGTCTTGATGGTACGAACACCAAAATGTTAATGGCGATTTTAAATAAAACCTGAAAGGGGCACTCAACTAATTACGAACTTACGGCGGTATTCCTCCTATCGCTAATACTATTAAGAATAGGGGGATGAGATTTGCCGGGTACTGTTATCGCAGTGAGGATGAACTCATTTCGTCGCTGCTATTTTGGACCCCTGTCAAGGTTATACAAATTTTGGTAGCCCGTACAACACATTTATAGATGTGCTAAGTGAGGACGCTGGCTTGAACTCAGCAAAAATCAAAATAGCAATGTAGGACAGGGACGACAGGAGACGAAGAGAAAAAATTGACCCGGGCAATTCACCCGATCCGATAAGGTAAGAAGGGGCCAAGAAATGAGTCATTGCAATGTGAAATTAGCCATGTTGCTAATAGGCTATCTCGTTTAGAACGTAAGAATATAAAGGAAACGGGTAAAGGATGCTGTTCAAAGGAACGACAGAATTATGACAACTGCTTTCACGTTCAACTTGAAGAAATGTATGATGTAATGAGAACATTATGCTTTAGCTGGTGACAAATGTATGGACTACTGATAACCGTTCCACACAAAACATTATTTATGCTGTTGTAACAGTAGCAGCTGGTACAGGAAGATTATAAAAGTTGTAAAGTGAAGTTTTCCTTGCAAGATGGAAATAGAGCAATGGTTATTGTTATAAAAATACTACTGTTAGATCCTAAACAGTGAATACCAAGAGTATACGTCCCCCTGAAATGAAAATCTTTTATAAGATTAAGTTCAATTTAACATGTTTTTTAAAAATTATTTAACCAAGTCTGATAAGATATTCCTAGAGGCGTGGAAGCAAGGGTGGTACATTTGTTCAATGTAGTAATGCTTCAAATGTTGATAAATGCCGAGATAAAAATAGAACATTTACCAAATGAGAAAGTTTATTAGTCTCAGAACGCCGGTGACATTGAGTCTATTACTTTAACATCAAAGTTAGAAGCCCTCTCTGCCTCCTTCGCAAGAATTATTATTAAAACACAGAAACTTTGTACTTTTCTAATAATTTGATTATTATTTTAATGCTTATGTAGTTTTCATGCTCTTATTATTAAATATATGATTTTTATCCTTAATTATTTGCTCTCTCTTCCCACCGTCCGTTGATTTCGTCAGCAGCTTCCCTCTACATTTCGTAGACCCTTTTAGGAACCTTGTCTTACTAGTTTCCTAAATTCCTATGCCTGAATCAGAACATCATAACTTGGAAGCAACGAATATCGTTTCTTCAAAACACTCAATAATGCAAGCTGATAATTGCTAAAATGAGAAGATATGGTTTAAAGCTGTGAGATTTACTGTACCAAAAAAGTCTTTCCCTCCTTTGTTAAACAAATCCAGTTTTTTAGGAAACGTTTAGGTTATATGATCTTCAGAACAGTGATTGCCAACAGTCTTGTGATGTTCCTTCCTTGTTTCAGCAAAAACCCGTGTAATTTTCTCCGAAACTCAAGAATGCATTTCATAAAAATTCGTCTGATACCTAATTTCTGACTAGATACAGTCATATATGCTATGATGGTCAACTGATGGTCACATTAGAAAATATCTTAAAATATTGAAAAGGATAACTTTGACTATGGCATGTTATTTTACTTTTAAATTCACTAAGTACCCCTTTTGGGTAAATGGGTAGGGAAATCCTTGCCTCCTGAAATCTACAGAAGAACGTTTAGCTTTAGAATTGATTAAGAATACTTAACATTATGGGACACAATTTGCTCTCTTTAAAACATGTAAAACTCCAGCATGTTCCAAATAACTTTTATTTCTTTTAACTACGTATATTTTATTAGCACCAATACTAGAATTCTCTTTTTTTAGTTTAAATGATGCACATATAAATGAATGGATAATAAACACTTAGAGTTCACTGATCGTCAACTCAAATCATTATTTGCTGTGATGTTGTAACTATCTTTCAGCTCCCTGTACACTCTACTTGCATCAATGGCTTGTTTATAGTTAGTTGGAATCTATGTTTTAGAGAAGTCGTAGATGACTGTTGAATTGAAAAAGTCTTAATCGTTTTTTATCAATTTATGCTTACGGACCAGCGTTGTCTCACATGACATTTGCTTGTTATCAATGTTAGCGAGGTCATGTTTTATATTTAAAAGATTACCTTTTTGCTTATCTTTGTTTAAAAAGATAAATCAAAGCACTATTGGTGATATAAAACTGTACGAAACAGCGAACCAACCACACCAATCTAGCCGTCAAATGTCTGATTGGCTACTTTCCAAAACACAGTTTCGTATATGTTTTATTGATTTCTTCTTAATCTCAATTCTGACGATTTTGCACTAGGAAGAGGCCCGGCGAGATAAGCTTTTCAGTACTAAAATTGCTGTTTCGTGCAAAAAGATAAATTTACTATTAGAAATGATCCAGTTTATGGCTATTATTATTTCTTATTTTGCTAATCTTTAACGAAAAAACGTCACGTATACTCATATACACGAAATAAATACCTAGTGTTTCAATTTTCTGATATTTCAGGATATTGATTCCTATCTGTTCTTAAGTACTTTAATGTTAGCTCCAATGTGATATTTCAATTAATCAATCCATTGTTTCTAGTGGGGCTAATAGTCAGTACTGAAACAAATTTATGAATAATATCATGTCAGGAAATTCTCATAGATAAACAATCACCACAGCTCAGAAGTCAGTCTTATACCAAGACAATAGAAAGTTTTGATGTATGTTATCTTAAAATGTAAATATGTTGTAACATTTGATTACGATTTATTTATTCAAGACCGTTACAAGTTTTTTACAACATTTTGGCTTATAAATTATCGTTAACCCCTTCTCACGCCAAATTCCTTATGAATGAGATCATGGTATATGTATTGATATATATGTACTTAGACAGGCACAATGACTTCCTCTTGCATTGAAACAGTCCACCTAAACCACTGCTCTAAATAGTGCAATAGTTAAGTCGACATTCCGGGAAGTCGATCCTAAGCTTTCACCACCACCAGCAACCTTATTTTTTTCGTTTTTATGTATATATACACACAATGTTTCAACACGATTGTATTATTGTAAAAACTGTGTCTGAAGATTGTATTTTCGTGAAACTTTAAATTACACCAACTCTGTTTGTACTTTCTGTAGTATTTTTTGAATTTTAAGTAGCTCTACATTTATCGAGTACTGCTCCATTCAGTGTCAAACCAGTTCAATGTGTTTATATATACATTCGATTTTAGGGAACTTTATTCTACAACTAAAACATTTTAATGCTTGTATGAATTCTTGAAGATGTCATTTTGTTTTCATTTTTATACATAAAATCGTAGAATGGACTGAGGAAGAAAGATTGGTTCCGAAAGGTTGTCAGCTTATACCAAATTTTGTTTTTGTTTTTTAATATATTTACAATGGTCTGGTCCTGCTATTTTAAAGACTAAAAACTGCAACAAAATGACATTAAAATTAGGTTGCTGGTAAGTGTAAGAGTTCGGGCTTGACCAATCGGATTGTTGGCTTTACTATTGCACTTTTTAGTTCATTTAGTTATATATGTTGCTCAGTTCTGTATTTGTTGTGCAGTTTTGTATATGTTGTGCAGTTTTGTATATGTTGTGCAGTTTTGTAGATGTTGTCTACTTCTGTACATGTTGTGCAGTTGTGGATGTGTTGTCTACTTCTGTATAAGTTGTGCAATTCTGTATCTGCAGTGCAGCTCTGTCTGTGTTGTGTAGTTATTTGTATGTTGTGCAGCTCTGTATATATTGTATAGCTCTGTATACGTTATGTTATGAAGTTTTGCTGTTTAAAGATAGAGACATAGATAAAATTGTTTTATCGGATTGTAAAGTCGAAGCGTCTTTATTTGACTTCATGCTACTTTATGTGACTTCATGCTACTTTAGAAGAAAAGGATAAATTCATAATTTGTTTGGTACAAACTGATTTCTGATGAAGATGGGACGTACCGAAAGTCAGCGTATAATATACATCGTACTTAGGTGTCAGACATCCAGTTCAAGAAAAAGAAGGTGCGGACTACACATCTACAGCACGAGAGAGGACACTGGTCATCGGTAGGAGAGGAAAGAGTCAACATGTCACAGACAGATTCAGATGCTAATAGGTCTTTCTGCCATGTCAGAAGAAATGTTCCAGCGTTAATTATATAGCCTGCTCAAATAATGTATTAAAATTTAGTTGTTGTATAGCTTCAACATTAAGTTATGTTGGAAAGTTTCAACACAAGATACAATATCACAGCTAAGGGCATGCAGTGCTAAAGAGATACTTGGCTTAGGGGGTTTAGAACGAAACTCTCTTTAAGAACGCAGCTTGTCCTTTGCCTATCTTGTGTTCATCAAAATACTGATTTTATGCTTTTTGCGGCAGCAAATACAAGAGTACAGACTGACCTCAAGCTGACCACTATCCTCAGAGTGCTCTCTTTCAAGCTTAATGCAAAAGTAGAAAAGATGAAGAAAACCTAATTAGTTGATATAAAAGTCTTAAAAACAGTGGTCGTTAGAACTATTTTATTATCTGCAAAATTTTTTATTTCTTATACTATTCATTGCGTTATTAAGTCTAAGGAATCCAAAATAAAGATTAGTAAATAGACGTAGGATATCATAGATTGCAGAAAATAAAGAAGAAATATTTATTGATTTATATATATATATAAAAGACTTAAAAACTACATAATGAAGACAATAAAAGCATATAAAAACACTAAAATTGCCCTGAGGCTTGCTACAAGCTTTCGGTTGATAAACCTTTTTCAAGTATACAGTGGCGGAAACCGATACCAACTTTAAATATTCTACAAACGCCTGAAAGAATGTTACATACATACGTTGTCATTAAGTAAAACAAAAGAATTATTACAATTCGATCGTGCCTATTCTATGCGTTTAATAGTAAATATTTGGGGCCTCGATCCTAGGTATAGTATTTTAACTAGTGAACTCTGCCTTAAAAGTGGCTGGACGGGATTGACTTACTACCTGACGGATCTGATCGTAACCAAATACCCAGGCGGGTATAGGTCCCTAGAACCCTCCATCCCTATCTCTCAGCTCATACGTAGAAGCATTGCTAATGGAAATGGCAATACGAGGCCCTGGAAACCAAGACCACTCCCAGCAATAGTTGGTTGGATAATAGCCCTGTTGCAGGAGAGTAGAAGTTAGAATCAAGGTCTCACTACTTCTCTCTCATTAAGTCCATTTGGTCGGAACGTTTTTAACTGATATTGCCAAAAGGCTTCTTTTTGTCGCAATTTGGCCTCGGACTCAGCTGCGTCTATTACGGTGAACGACCAGTCCTCTTGGCCATTATGATCTGACGCATGGAAATAGGTGTACAAATGAGCCTAAAGGATGTTGATGTTCCTAGTATAACTCCTAGATGGTGATTTTTAATTGCTTACGCTAGCCCTAAATTGCGTTATTGTACTGCCCGCGTACTGTATACCACAAGTTTTGCACTCAAGTAAGTAGACTACAAGCTTGGAGTTACAATGTAGTAGTCCCTTACGAATATCATACGTGCGGGTACCATCCCTGTTCTTAAACTGGCGCGTCTCCTTGGTTAGAGGGCAAACAGCGCAATTGGAGCGGGATCGACAGCCTTTACAGCCACTTCCTTGTTCTCTTTTGGAAGTTTGGCTTTAACTAGGGAGTTTTTCATGGTATATATATAATGCTATTTGACCGTGCTATTTACGAAGTATTACTCTGTCATTTATGGTTTTTTTAATGTCCGACCACAAGTCCTTGCCTCAGGAAATAAAAACAGGATATTGTTGGATAACAAGGCTCTGGGACAGTTCAATAGTAAGAATTGGTATACTTTCCCATATGATTTATGTTTCTTTGATGTTAGATTCAGCAAGGTGCCGCATTTGTAAAACTGTTAAAATGTTAGTAATTACTTCCTATTTATTTCCTCTTACTAACACTTTCGCTGTCTAAATTTCATTCAAGCAGGAATGTATACCACATCACATATCAAGAAAAGTGCATTTCAATGGTATTTCTTTTCTAGCACAGTGATCAAAACTTCTTTATCAGTACCAAATAACAACACTAACCCCAGCGTAATTGTATTATATAACAAAGCAGAGCATCCGTTACATAAATTTATTTTCTTGTAGTACAGAATTTGAGTATAGCTACCAACAGCGGACCATATTCTTAAAACATCTTCTTAATTAAAGTGTTTTGTTTCTATCAAATATGTCGAGATCCATCATCCATGTTTCTTGATAAACTGACACTCCAACTCGACATCAAAGTGAGGCTTATAAATAAGGACAGCTAATAGCACTGATCTCTAAAAACACCGGATCGAGCATCTTCCGTCTGAAAGTGGATCAGTCCCCGGACGCCATTTCAGTCCCCATCACACAAAGCTTATAAACAGTGTTACGTAACATGGCGGACATTACTGCGCTACGTTAACTGATTTGGGGCAGCACTAGTCTTTTTTAGAGATCAGCGGACGTGACAACTAACTAGAGTCTAGGACCTAATGTAAATGACATTCTATTCTCTGAACTCAGGTTAAGTTGCGTGAAGCAAACTCTAAAATTTCTGAAGTATAAATCACAACAACAACAAAAATCTGCTTGAGTTCTTTTCAATAAAAACTAGATATTACGAAGAAGCACAATCTGAAAGCTTGAATATCATACAATCATATTAAACTTGAAAAGGATATATTCATAGTACGCAACTACTAAATCATTTTAAAGGGATCACAGCATATCCTGATCCTGTTTCCGTTGGCATTTATGTTTTTCATTAACTCCTTAAAATCTGCAAACTTAGTGTCAGTCGAGACACATGATCAGAGTTAAGTGTGACGGGTTTGTTTACTAAATTTTGCCTGTATTTCAAGGAGAGTATAAATCAATTTCAATGGAAAATTTACTTGTGATGGTCTAACATTGTTTCATTTTTACAATAAAAAGGTTTCATCCTTTCGTGATTCTTAATGACTGTTGCAGGTTTCTAGATTCTGTGATCATGATCTCACCTAACGTTCTTTACAGCTTCAAACGGCTTCAAAGTTTGAAGACTGTGACAATCGAAATATATTTTTTTCGTCTTTTGGTTATTTGTTCTGTTGTTAAACTATTTTGTGTAACAAGTAATGGTTGTGCAGTCGGCGAAATCTGTTTTAACACGATGTTCTTAGAATAATTGTGCTGGAGAAAATCCTATATCTTCAAAAGCATTATTTGTGCTTGAGAAAATCCTACGTCTTTAAAAACAGTAGTTTTGTAAGCACGTAAATGCTAAATATGCATATTTCTTAATAACTGATTATATTGAAACTATATTTTAGACAACGACCCTATACTGATTGAGAAACTCAGGAAACTAGTTATTTGGAAATGAGGCCGATTGTCACTAATTACCTTCTCTGGAATAACGAATAATATGCCAAAAAGGAATCTCAGGTTTGAAGGCGATAGAGCTTTAGATGATGCATGACCCTATACTGTTTGAAAAACTCAGGAAACTAGTTACTTGGAAAATGAGGCGCATTGTTACTAATTACCTTCTCTGGAATAACAAATATTATGCCAAAAAGGAATCTCAGGTTTGAAGACGATAGAGCTTTAGATGATACTCCAAAAAATTGTTGGTGTACATCTCGGGATCATCGAGTTAATCT
This sequence comes from Carybdea cf. marsupialis auct. non (Linnaeus, 1758), assembly GCA_010016065.2. Taxonomy (NCBI): domain Eukaryota; kingdom Metazoa; phylum Cnidaria; class Cubozoa; order Carybdeida; family Carybdeidae; genus Carybdea; species Carybdea cf. marsupialis auct. non (Linnaeus, 1758). Next base: position 8,874 of record JAAAKL020000227.1, read on the forward strand.
TGGTCGATGAGTCGCTTATTCATAAACAAAGTTAAAAGGCAATGCTATGCAATAAAGACTACTCGAATAACTAAAGCAGATCAGACAATCTATTTGGAAATTTTGAAGAAAACGCTACTACAAGTGCTGATGATGGAAGAGCACACGAAAGGGCTTGTAATTGACACATCTTCTGAGATCTTTGTTATTTGAATATACATACCGTATAAATAAGAATATGTAACACTCATAGGACTTTTATGTCTTTTTTATGATAAAATCTGTCATGCAGCTACTTTCAATTTGAGTCAGTCAAATGGGCATTAAGCACTACCACTTTATTCATATTTTTCGTTGTGCAATTCATAGGGCAGAATACTGAAGCATTGAAGACTAGTTCAGTGAAGTTATATACAGCAAGGTATAATAGAATACTATACATCCATACCTCTATTTGTTTTATGCACATAGCAATTAAACACCAATAGCTATGTCTAAAACATTTACTAGTTTTCCATACATAAACAAACAACTAAACTGGCATGCACGTTATTCAAAACATTACATTATAAAAACATTATAAAATGCGTAAGAAAGCTGGATTGGACTACATTAAAAGAATCTGACTTTGATCTAAAATACGAGGATCTACATGTTGTCATAGGATTGAATCCCAGCCTTCAGTTGAAAGTCACCTCAAAATCGGTCAATCAGTCAATCGATCAATCAAACACTCGATCTATCCATGAAAGCATTTTGCAGTCAACCTACTCGTTCTGTCAATTGAGTACGCTCACAATGCTTTGAAACATTTTTCCAGTTGACCAGGCTATGCTGTTTAATAGTTAAACCTCGATTGGCTCGGTGGCCTGGCCTCATTTTCAGTTCTCTTATAATTTTATCATGACCGCTATTTACTGTTTTCTGGCTTTTAGTAATGGCTACACAAATTTAGATAGTTTGTATGTCAGAGATGGCCATCCTTAAATGGGATAAAGCAACTTTATTGTTACTTGGTGAATTGGTCTGTCTTGTCTTACATTTAACAAGTGTCGGAGCGTTTACTATTTAGTCAGCTGGAATAGCAGGATTATAGTTGATAAAGTTTTGCTATATCTAATTAAAAGGTACTTGGAGACACAATCACCAGATCGCAGATCTTCTCCAGCCAAATTATGTCCGTTTGTCCATGGTGAATCTTACAAATGTCATTTTAGAGAGATACATTACAGGGACAATAAATGTATTTACAAACCTTGAAAACAGCGCTTTAAAAATTATCCTTTGGCAGTGTTCTATATTCCAGAATTAGGTAGAGTTTTACTTGTCGCGACTATGAAAAATGTGTTCTTACCTGAAACAGTAATGTTCCAAATACGATGCTAATTGAAACTGAAACTAAATCAAATGAGGAGGAAAAGTGAGACGTCACACCATGTTTCATGCTTCGAGAAGATCGTGAAAAACGGTTAAGGAATAAATCTTGTCTTCTCTTGCCTGCAAGTTTCAATAAGCTCTCCATTTATGCATTGAGGACTGTCTTTGCTAATGTCAATTCCTTTGAATATATATATATGTATATATATATATATTACAAAGCAGTAGTAAAAAAGGAAAAGCGAAATACTGCAGTACCGCAGACTGCGGTATTTCGCTTTTCCTTTTTCACTACTGCTTTGTAGTATTAGGCTCTACCTTATTGTATTGAGCACTCTACCAACGGCATCAATACTTGTTGGTGTATGTATGTATATATATATATATATATGTATATATGTATATATTTATCATGTATAACAAATATACGAACAAGTGTCTTTGTATCTATTTTTAATGTAGGTTGACAAACACATTCTAATATGTAATGGCTTCGCATTTACTCTTCTCCTACAAAAGTCATTCACACTACAGACTACAACTTGTAGTGCTATATCACCCATTGCCCGAAACAGATGTTGTCTATTTTAATCACAAAGTTGCTGAATAGAGCAGTAGTTGTTGTCCTTCTGGGTCGACCATACTCAAAGAATCTGTATCCTTTTCATTGTACGTGCAATAAAAATGAGCATTACGTACCGACAAACGTTGTTGCTATTACCACCAGTCCCGCTCCCTCTATAAAAGCTTTAAATTCATTAAAAGATACTATCAATCTCGTTATAATTAGAAGACATAGGAATTAAAAGGGCTGGTACTTAAGGTCGCATTTTAAGTTGGAACTACAGGAATACTGCCTCTTGTGGCATAAGACATAATATCCAAGGGAAAGGGGCACGAAAAGAGCCGAAAAATGAAGGAATTACATAGACGGAAATATGTGGCCCTTTCCTAAAAATGTTAATATTTTTATGGCTAGTAAAGCTTGTTTACTGTTGTTTTTGCAAATCAACTTCTGATACAACATCAAATTTGTCTTTTTTGTCTAAGGCAGAGCAATTCTTTACAACAATGCAAAGGGATCAAAGGCTTATTGTCGTCCTCTTCATGTTCAACTGATGCCTGTGTCTCAAAATACGTTTTTAAGATTTATGTTATTACAAGAGCAAAAGTATGCAAAGCAATTTTTTGTATCAATCATCAGGCTGCAAATCATATTGCAATCATAGTAACATACAAGAAATATAGACACATGTAGCATTTTTTAAAGATACTCGTATATTTGTTGAAACCCAAGATCCTTACTTGAGAACAAGCAGAGTATATTATCCACTATCCAGTTATTTGTATAGGCTTTCCACCATCCTGGATACATCACATGCCAATTCAGAGTGTATCAGACATCTATCTATTTCTTATTGGCTACTCATTTAGGATATGCTGGCTAACAAGATATAATTAACTATTTAACCATTCAAAATGTGTTGGAAACCCATTAAGGATGCAGTACCTACCCTTCAAGAGATTACTGGTAACTCATCCAAGATACACTAACCATAAAACATATCTCCTGCGAATCCAACCAGTATATTTTGGCTAGTCATGTAAAGTGTATTGGATTTTAATCCAGGATCGATTGGATACCCATTAATAATATATGGAATGGCCTTTACGGTTGTTCTGGTAATCCATCGAGAATGTACTGTATAATCGTCTAGTGCTGGTGTTTGTCTATACGCAGTTTTACTGAAGACTCACAGACTCACAGGATAACGCATAGTATTTCTTCGAAAATGTTTAACTGAGCCCTGTAGAGTATTTTGAAGCAGGCCATTAGAGAAAGCCCTCCCTCACAAAATCGTAAGAAGTCAAATTGCCAAGTTTTGTATAACGTCATGATGGCCTCGTTTGGTGTCCCAACATTAAAAGATTTATTTCCAGCAAGGACACTCTTAACACTCTCAAACCCCAACAGTGATACTTCATGACTTTCACTCTAGGCCCCTCCCTCAATATTTTCCTAGGTGCGCTACTGACTGAGTAATCAAGGTCAAAACTCAGCCCTAGGTACAAAGTCTTTGTGGCATCCCGCGAGAGCAACTCAGCTCATCATCGACTCTGAAGAATTAACATTAAGCACAAAAGAAAACCTTTCTTTTTAGCCATGTCTAGCATGGATTTTTAGCTACTTGTGATCACCTTGCCAGGTTTTAAATTGAAATAAACTGCAATGGCCTGAAGTTAGAAAATACCCAATAACTCTACTATTTTATAGCGAATGTTTAATCTGAAGAGTAATTTCCTGCCAATCATATACCGTGTCACAACTGTGATAATCATCTCTAAAGTGCCTTGCTTTTGAGCATCGCACATCATTCCTCTTCCTACCTAGAATATTTTTAGTTGAAGTAGTGATTGGCATTTCGATCCCTGAAACATTCAGTGAGGTCATCTCTCATTTTGATTCTAGACCTCCATTTTAGTTTAACTTGTTGTTTCCGTGGTTCAATCTTCTATGAATCATGAATTTTTGCCCTTCATTGCCCTGATCCATCTACTTGAGTAATTTCGCTTCAAGAATCATTCATTTATATCTTGTAAATTGTCTTTCTGCTAAGATCAGTCTCTCTACGTTTTGTTACTATGTAATAACAACCGTGGTCCAGTGGTTAAGGAATCGGCCTCATGTGCCAGACGTTGTGGGTTCGAATCCCACCTAGCCCAATATAAAGACTATCGGTTGGGGAAGGTAATGAGAGACCACCCCTGTAAATGTGCTCTCTCCACAGGTTATCGCTCACTCAGGCTGGGCAATAGGCTACGCTCAAAATCGGACATGCCACCAAAAACACCCAACCATGATGCAAAAATATTTCAATTCTCTACTGAATCATCCACTCGTATAGGATTTGGACGTTAGTCTAGTTATCAAAGTTACGTGATTAGAAGAAAGCAACAACGTATGTACTTTACTGTGTACTGGTAAAGTATGTACTTTCAGTCTATGATATGACAAGTAATTTTATGCTTCGAACACAGCTGAATTATCTGTCATATTGCTCATTTAAGACAAATACCAACTTTCTGATGTGCAAAATCAGGCAATCAGTAGGTATTTAATTGGTTTTTCAATGAGCAAGAGCTTTATGTGTCCCTGTATTAACACAAAAATGTAATATCTTAGCAATCGATCTACTCTGACAGTGTTTGCAAGCGGCTTTATTCCCCTTAATCCAACCTCCATAAGTTTCTGTTTAATTAAAAAATATAAAGTTTAGCTAGATCATTATAATAATAAGAGAAAGCTTTCAACTTCTTAAAACGAAAACATAAAGTTGGGGTTTTATGTCACTGGATACTTATCCATATAATTTTCTTTTTAAAGTTCTACATAGTATAGAACTCATTAAACATAAAGTGCTTACGGAGCTGGCCCGTATCGAACCCAGGATCTCCGACACCGAAAAGGAAGACTTTACCATGGCACTAAATACTGCAATAGTAAAGTTGACAATTCGGGTAGTCGATCCGGAATTCTCACAACCACCAGCAACCTTGTTTCGCTGTTAGCTTCCTCGGTACCAGTTCTTTTTACTTCGCTGTTAGCTTCATATATATATATATATATAAGAAAATAACTCGTAGGATGTAAGTTTATAAAAAGTGTAGTTTTCGGTGTTCGGTTTTGTGTTTAGAAACTGAGGAAGACAAAATGTCGAAAGCTTGATGAAGTAACATCGGATTGGATTTCTGTCTATTGTGACTTGACTTTTCTCATTTCTGCATTCATTTAACTTTTATATATAATAAGGAAATGTCAGCCTTCGAATTCAAACATGGATCGTCGACTTTGAGTCTGGAAGGACTCAATTTCGTCTTAGAATTAAGCATTATATATATATATATATATATATATATATATATATATAAATGTATAGCAGAGGATCATCTGTTGATTCATGTTCGCCTATAGCAAGTAACAGAATAGGGAATATCCTTGACGCCATAAAGCTATTTTTCTTTACATGCAGTACTTTGGATTAAATTCTACATCAAAATGGTTTACATCTTTTTGTTTACAATTTCAGTCATCAAACCAGTACAACTAACTACAGTGCCTTGAAGGGACCTTCACTAACCTATTTTGCAGTAGGGAAAATATCCTCTCATCTCATTTCTCTATTACAAAAACGTGTTGTATGGTATAACAGCAGGAACCATTCAGTTTCATTGCCTCCTTTTTCCTTATCTAGCACGAGTATAGTTTGCTGTGACCTGTTGGAACAACTGCAAAGGAACAGGGCATGGTACAACTTTATGTGGATATTGGAGTCAGATACAATGGTACAGTTCATATGAAATTTTTTTAGCACAAAGGTTTATAATTATTTTCCCCTGGACCATATTATTGCAAGGCCTTGAAAAGGGATATATATCATCGACTCCTCTCAGTGGCTTTGAGTATCTTGCTGTATACACTTGACTAGCCAACTAGAGATACGGCTTTTCGTAATAAATATATGAAATGCTTGTTGTAGCAATCAAAGGATATATTTATTAAAGAGGTAGAGATCCATAATGCAGGTCGTACATTGCCAAGGTGGTACGGTAGAATTGTACAACCTTTCCAAGAAACGGGAGTACACACGCCCAGCCCTTGCATAGACCTATCAACCAAGGAAATCTAGTCATGAGTACAAGTCACTCAGCAATTTTAAGCTGTCTTTGCATGAAAACCTTGTAGTGAAGCAATACTGAACAACAGGTACACCAATTTATTTCTCTCTTGTTGGCATGGGACAGTAACTTGGAAACATAGTACACTCTTTTTGCTTAATAAGCATAACGTTTATAAGCATACTTAAACTCACAATGCTTTAAAAAAAGAGCATATACTAAGCATATTTCCAAGCCTCGGAATTCGAAACTCCTCTATGGACAACACTTTTCGAAAAACCAGAGGCAGCTAAACTCTGTTGCTTGCTCATAATGATAAGTCAGCTAAAGCAAAAAATAGCAATGTTATTTTTGCTTTTAAAACATTCGAAGATTCGAGTTTGAAAGATACCATTCTGGAGTTTATGTCCAAGACAATCGAATAGTCAAATTCAAACATTTGAAAGAGACCATTGCAGTGTTCACATCAAACGCAATATCCGACCATGAAATGAGTTTTGATATTAAGCATACTTTAAGCATGATTTCAGGCTCAAAATGTGAAAATCTTAAGCATATTGAGCTTATGCCAAATTTACCCGTATGCTTATAAAAAGAGAGTATACCGTACGTTGTACATCTACGGAGACCATGAGTTTGATTGCCCGTGGTCCAACTATATTTCCCTATCGAGATTTTTCTAAAACCAATGTCTACCTTCAGTTTTTACAACCATGTAATTAGAATAGAATAGAAACAAGAGCACAATTCCCTTTGACCTGGCCGATCGTTTCTCAAATTTTCTATATGTAACACAATAATAAATGGTTAAAACTCTCCTTCATTTCATACAATTTTCTGAAACCAGTGTGTGGCAAAAAGATTATAAAACAACACACTATTTTTTACCAAACTGCAATTTTTTTATAAAAGTTATGATACATCATCTCTCCGAAAAGATGCTACAATATCATTTGTGTCTATTCGTCAAGAAAAGAAGCATTTTGATTGACCTCCATGCTGTAAATATTATAACCTTTTCAATACTTGTGTGCGTAACATAGCTATTCAGTATCAAACATGTCTTATGAAGTCAGTGATGAAGAGACGCTTTTTAATTCCTGAACGGCTGCTCATTTTACTTGCCATTGGTTAGTTAGGATCACTACAGTCAGGATTTTGCACGACAGAGGTGCTTGGCACATGGTTGGTTAGAATAATAAGGTGGGCAATCAAACATAGAGTAGCTTTGTCTGAAATTAACTACACTTCTTCTTCAGTCTTTTCTAGTCACTAAATATGTCATCTAAGCTCAAGACAGTGACATCTGAAAAGTTTGCGACGTACAGAAGTCAAGATGATCCCCTCTGTTGCACTTGAGCGGTGCCTAGAAAGCAAAGAAATGTACTGGTGACACGTGTAGTCTGATGCAGTCAATGTCAGAGAGTAGGCAGCGAGCCACAATCATAGTTTCTCAGAGGCCAATGCTCTTCAGTGTGGCTAAAGCGTCCTTATTTATTTTTAGCATTTCTCTTAATGATAGATCACATTACATTAAGAGGCAGCGACAGATTAGAGCATATTTCTCAGCCCTGCATAGGAGAATCGAAAAGAGTAGATGAGTCAATGTTTGAGGTTTTATGAGATCTCGTTAGATCGATTATTATGAAGGCACAGGAAGGTCACCGTAAGAAGTCCGTTACGGAAATCCTCTCAAAATGATGCTATATGTACCCAACCTACTTTAATTGCGATTCCATTTAAATGATTGCCAGGGGATCGTAATGAAATATAACCTTCCAACGGATAAGAAGAACAGCTTCCTCGAGATTGCCAAGATGTCAATTTCATCAGGTTCTGATACATTACACAAAACATGTTTCCTTTTAAGTATAGATTAATTAAGGCATACGTCAGCCGTACTAGAAGTAAAATCTAAATGCTTTCTTTTTTCAGTTTTAGCTAATGTTTTAATTACCCGTCTTAAAAAGTATGATTTTTTAGAGCAACAATAAGATAAACTTTCCTCCTTGTATATCATCTCAGATAGTCCCTCTCATCGGAAATCATCACGGAGACTTCCTGTATATTATTAAAAAACAAAACAAATCTTATATTAATATCCTTTATCTTATTTTCAATGTTTGAAACTTTGTACTTCATACAATCCATACAGTTGTCACACAAGGATGTGAGTGGAAGTTCAGGGATGATATTTAGTTAACTATTCTTACAAATCTTATATTAAATATCTTTATCTTATTTTCAATGTTTGAAACTTTGT
>JAAAKL020000227.1:17269-50382 GCA_010016065.2 Carybdea cf. marsupialis auct. non (Linnaeus, 1758)
GGATGATATTTAGTTAACTATTCTTACAAATCTTATATTAAATATCTTTATCTTATTTTCAATGTTTGAAACTTTGTACTTCATACGATCCATACAGTTGTCACACAAGGATGTGAGTGGAAGTTCATGGATGATATTTAGTTAACTATTCTTACAAATCTTATATTAAATATCTTTATCTTATTTTCAATGTTTGAAACTTTGTACTTCATACGATCCATACAGTTGTCACACAAGGATGTGAGTGGAAGTTCATGGATGATATTTAGTTAACTATTCTTACAAATCTTATATTAAATATCTTTATCTTATTTTCAATGTTTGAAACTTTGTACTTCATACGACCCATATAGTTGTCGCACCATGATTTCAGTGGAATTTCATGGATGATATTTAGTTATTTATTTCTTCGAATGTTATTACTTTACTCAAGATGGCAAATTGGGTTACCACAAGCACATCTTGGAACCAAATTGTCCAATTTCGTCAACTGATGTGCTTCTGCGAGGAAGTAAAATTGTTGGAACATGATGACGTCAAAAGAAATTCGTGTAATTAAAAAACACATATTTGTTTAAGTTTTAAAAGGTATTATAGTCATCTATAAGTATTGTAATTGTTTTAATCATCAGCGTTTATCATGATCTAAACATAATTATAATTGAATAGGATAGATCTGAGAAGAGGTCTTATCTGGTCTTGTGAACAGAAGACGAAATGGAAGCAGAGTTATCAAGGATAAATTAGTGCAAGGGAGTAATACACACCTCAATCCCCAACCCCAACCCCCAGCCTTAGACAGGACTTTAAAAGCCTAGCCTTAACAGGTTTAAACAAAGCTTTTTAGCTCCGGCTTGGTTCTTCTGAAAAAATGGATTTAATATCAAATCCACTTATCAGTAATGACAGGGTTCGTGGCTGGATTTTATAGCTATGCCTCTATAACGTCCCTTGCACATTTCAAAGTTGTGTTTCAGAGTTTGTCTGAAGTTGTAGATTGGATTCTCAGCATGGCAAGAACTGATGTTTATAGTAGCGACAATGCACCGCTGCTACGGCTTAAATGTCACAAGCAGCTGTTAAAACTTGGGAGTTTCTTGTGTCGTGTAGTTTTGTCATAAATGTTAAGAATTAGAAATATCGTGAGGTATACACATTGTTCTACACTGGTGCTTTAAGTACCGCCTTCCGATTTAACTCTTATGCTATTACTATCTAAAAAATAAGTAGCAAGACAAAGCAAAGAGAAAACCCGTAATCTCTGGGTTGAAATATCACAAAGATGTACAGAGATCTCATGTTATCTAGCAGAGAAATCAAAATGTAAATAAACGTATAAAATTCTTTAGGCTTCAAAAGACTTTAGTTAATAGACTATGAAATTCTTCGTGCGTTTGTGATTAAAGAAATCGAAAGGAGTACTCTTTTTATCTGGCAAATCTATACGAAGTGTGAATTCTCGATTTTTTGGATGAAACTAGCTGACAATAAAAGAAAAATAAATACAACAGTCTAAAATAGGCGTTTGCTAAAGTTGACCTTCTTCTCTCTGTATAAATCAGGCTCTAGCTGTTTGATGAAAATTGCCTCCGGAATTCTTAATTCAAGAACGACTCTGATCTGACACGTGCCAAGACTTACTGATAACTCAGGAGTTTCTTTCTTTAGGTATTTTCCCTGTTTTTCCACATTGAATTCGGTTCCGTATTATTTCGTCTTGCAAATATAGTTTTCTAGTCCCAGGTCATATATTATTGCCGTGTACAATTTTGATGAAAAAAATGAACGCAAAATGAAAGCGTTTTTTATTGCTCCCATAAAAATCTTAAAGTATCTTCATGCAAGTAATTCATGCTTTCCAGATAAGATTTGATTTTCACGCATTGTCTTACGCTAACAAATATGGATTTATTACTTTACTGAAATAGTGAAAAAAGATCATCATGGGTCTTCTATTTCTTTGTTTACGTGGATTTTGTGAGTACGCTTAGTAGATTGAAGTAACCGAAAGTTAACTTCGATAAATTCCTCTCCCTGTATTATCGTTCCTATACATAAATAAGCAATAATATATCTGCATTTACATGCAAGTAAATGGAAAACCATGCTTTTTCCCTTTTTTGCTTCCTTTATGGTCATAGTATGCCTCCCTCTCAATACTCTGTTCCTGAACTAAAGGTAATTTTAGACGTTGTCAGGTCCAAAACATTGATTCACAATAGCGAGGAAGAATACATAATCCAGACTTGCTATTTATTTTATTGAAACTTTTTTTTACCGATTATTGTATTTTAAACTTATTGTGAATCTTCTCTGTTTTATGCTCACTACCTTACCCGTGTTTTCTTCTCAATTTTATTATCAACTGAGAGTAAGAGATAAACATCTGGCAACGAATTATACAAGTCGAATTAATAGTAGAGCTAACAATGCGCATTTTGGTGCATAACTCGAGATCAACTTTTCCTCGATCTTCTCTTTCTCTCCAAGAATGAGGAGCAGCAAGTATTTCATACAAAAGTAATTTGAATATCTAGTCATTATCGCTACTTTGAGTTGTTTTGTGGAGTATATGTATATATGAAACACACGAACTTGAAATAAGGCAATAAGCAACAAACGTTTAGGAAAGGCGTGTGACTCAGCTTTGCTTACACAAACTTAATTTCTACATTGTAGTGCTAGATAAAAATGAGAGAATTCTCATTTTAATCTCCAGCAATCGCAAGTTCTATGTCGTCATAATGTTAATTTTCTTTCTTGGAAATAGGATTGCAGCTTTCTCCAACTTCGCGAAAAGTAGGTAAACTTTCCAATGGTTACCAGCCCCCTCTTCCCACATTTCTGATACCAAAAACTCAAATGGTAAATTATGTGGTTTTTTACGGTGCAGATTAGGTATAAGTGTCCGTTCAAATTAGAATAAAGAAAGAGGAAATTAAGGTTTATGTTATCACGACTAATGGACCGACTGGACTTGCAGAAGTAGAAATAACTATTGGCTCGGCAGTACATGACAAAGAAATGCACCTTTCTTATAGTGTATTGTATATGTAAACTGCAAACACGAACTACAGACGATTAGGGACCTGTAGATGCACCTCATTGTGAAGCCACGCAAACCATTTTTTGGCTCGTTTACAAAAATAAAAGGAGAAGTGGTTTACAAGATAATCCATTGGTGTATGACTTTGAGTAATGGTATGGAGGGAGTGTTAAGGTCAATAACCCTAACCCTAACGCTAGCGCTAATCCTAACCCTAATCGTAACCCCAACTGATCATCTAAGAGGCATGTGCAAATTTGGGAAGTTTTGAGTTCCAAAAATTATGGAATAGGACACACTGAGGAATTTCTGCTGCATAATTAATGAAAGACAGAACAGGAACTGTAATACAGCATGCAGCATATCTAGCAATAGATTCTTGGTCAAATATGAGAACGTGTTACAGTTGCAAGACGGTAAATAATTACAATTTAATGCACAGAAATGAAGACAGACATAACATTTCCAAAAAATGCTGATGAAAGCAATTTCTCCAAGAAATACACTTCAAATGCACGCTGAAAGTGTAAAATGACAAACCTGTAAAAAATAACTTGGGTGGTGGAATTCTTGAAGAATACCTATATACGTAATTCTGCAATTTTGGATTACAGTTTCTAAGGGGACGTTGTAAGGGATGATCCACAGGTTTGGGCTGGAAAGTTTTTGAGCTTTAGAGCTTTGAAGAAAAAGTTATACGGAAGCAAATGCTAGGCCCCTCCTTCTTAGCAAAATCGGGTTCATTGCAAGGAGACATATGACAGTCAAGGTTGTCAAGATTATCGACGTGACTAACACAATTCCTCTTAGATATGCATTAAGTACCCTGCTAAATGAAGAAGTACGGTGCAGGGTGCGCTTAGTAGGGGTTCGGGTAAGAACTGCAATCAGAAAAGGAAAAAAAGTGTTCGGTGTGCTATCATGTGTCAATAGGCACCAGGCTGGTAGGTAAAATATCATATTATATTCTCATATGTTTTAGGAGATTTAACAAGTGTTACTTGCTCACAACTTGCATGCTGTATTTATTTAACGGCTCTAGAAAACAAAGAACTCATCAAAAGAAAGTTAGAAACTACAGTAAAAATTTTATATCATTTATATCTACTCTCAATTATTTTCAAAAGTAAATCTCAAAGCATTTTTTGAATCTAAATTTTCCAGTTGAAGGAATATCAGTATTTCTCTGATTAAAAGGACTACATTGTTTAGGGGATTTTCTTTGATATTGTGGTTCCACAAACCCAAGAAAACAAGGGTGTTGTAAGTAAGGGCACCCCAAATGTAAAACATGCAAACATCTGGTAGAAACAAATGAGATTCAAAAGTAGGGTTTTTCATTAATTACAAACTCAATTGTAACTCCATGGGTATTATATACCTTGTAAATGCAAAGTATGCGGCTTGCAGTACGTAGGGGAATTCCATTTCCAGCCAGAACTTTTCAGCCATTTAGGGTAGGCAAAACAACACGGCTTTGGAATAGATGTAGAAGTATGCCTGATTGAAAAAAAGACCCCTAATTACCCAAGCGCAGGGAACAATTCTGGAAATACAAACTCGGAACAATAGCGCTGTCAGGTTTAAACGTTTTAGTAGACCGTTCATACCTTCATCCTTACAATAAACGGAAAGAAAAGAATGCTACGTATTTGAGTATTTAGTTCATTACAAGTAGGACAATTTGTAAAGAAGAGAAGATTATTTCGAAACGTAAAGAGGTTTGTTTCTTATGGCTAAAATTTAAAAAAATACAAACAAACGGAACAGAGAGTACTTTATGGTTACTATACACATATTGTATATACATATACATATATGAGTGTGTGTTTATATAAACATATATATGTATATAAAACACTAAAACTGCCCTGAGGCTCGTTACAAGCTTTTGAATAAAAAAAAATTTAAATATATATATATATATATATATAATATAAAAATATCATACTTGAAAAAGGTTCGTAGCGAGGCTTGTAGCGAGCCTCAGGGCAATTTTAGCTTTTTTATATGTTTTTATTGTCTACATTGGGTAGTTTCTAAGTCTTTTAAATATGTATATATATACATATATATATCAAAAGATTGCAAAAACAGAACTAAAACCATTGCAAAGAAATATAAAACACTTAAAAAACAATCAGCTAGTCTTGTCGGTACCTTGCTGGCTCCCACCAAGACTAGTTGTTGTTTAATATATATATATATATTTATATATATATATATATATATGTATAGTTTAAAGTGACCTTTTAGCTGACCACATCATCATTATACGATGGTTAAATTGTAGAAAAGTAGTTAACGACACCAATACTTTTTTTTTTTAGCCTCACCAGTTACTTTAGAGTCACAGGGTCTCTTAGTTTCTTACTGTAAACACGAGTTAGCCAATAGACCCCACGTCCTCTTCAAATAATTCCATTCTTTGAACTACACTGTCCAAGAGGAATTTTCCATATGGTAACTGACCACAGATGTCTTTATATATCTCTTTCCAAAGAAAATTGAAGACTTAAATAAACAAAAGTAAATGTAAGATACCAAGAACGAGGGAAATCTTCCCAAATAAAGACTTTCACTACTCATCGTCAACAGCATTCAAACTATTTCGAAATGTGATTGCTACGTTATCTCTCATAGCACCTTCTACTGAGATAGTAGAGCCCAATTAAGTAGTCCACTATTGTTAAAACACTGAAAACTATTCTTGATAAAGCTTATTTTTCATAGCGAAGTAAGTACCTAATCTCTATTGTCTTTAGGAACTAATTTAACGAACACCAGGTGTTAGTTGTCGACCAATCTTCATCAAAACCAAAAAGAGTTTACAAAATAAAATATAGGCAAGAAGGTCAAATTCCGCTGTTGTATACATGATATTTTTCGGCCGGAAGACTACATTCTCATTGAAGTAAAGACCAAGTTCAAATTTGTCATATGTAAGATATCGCGTGGAAGAGTAGAATGTGTGGGACATACGGGGGCCTACGGAAAACCTCAGAAGCAAGCTGCAAACGTTGACCCCTTTCCTTGACAACCACAAAACTGAACAAATTTTTCTGTGAAACCTTGGTAAATTGTAATATGGTAGAAAACGGCATTTGTTGGCGTACCACAATATTCTATAGACTATTTTGAATCATACTCCTATCATATGGACCTAAATTCTACGCGTATTTCTGAGTACTTACATTCCTGTCATTTTCATTAACCCACATGAAGGCAAGAATAGAAGCAATGAAAACAGTGCTATCAGGATTAAAATATATTTCTAAGAAGAAGAATAAGTATAGAAATAAGAAAAGAATATAATAAAAAGGTAATAAAAAGGAATAATGATAAAATTTGGCAAATGGCCCAAAGTGCTCGATGTATCAAAAAAAGAAATGATAGCTAGAGGAAGGAAAAAAGGGAAAAGCATGGTTTCCCGTTTACTTGCATGTAAATGCAGATATATAATTGCTTATCTATGTATAAAAAAGATAATACAGGGAGGGGAATTTATCGAAGTTAACTTTCGGTTACTTCAATCTACTAAGCGCACTCACATATCAATGTAAAAAGGACGTAAACAAAGAAGTAGAAGACCCATGGATATCTCTTTTCATTATTTCAGTAAAGTAATAAATCCATAGTTGTTATCGTAAGACAATGCGTGGAAATCAAATCTTATCTAGAAAGTACGAGTTACTTTCATGAAAATAGTTTAAGATTTATATGGGAGCAACAAACAACGCTTTTATTTTGCGCAACTGAAAGTTTTTCTCATGTCTCTTTTCATCAGAATTGTACATTGTAACGTAGTTATCCAAAAAATTATAATTTGATTTCTTTCAAATGAAGAGTCTGCATTCATATGAGGATTGCGAAAACCGTGAGAATTAAAGTAGCAAAAATATACATACATAGATACATCCGACCCTGCCAAATGCAACTTTATTGATTATGTTAGTTCCATAATTGAAAGAAAGAAGGTTGAGCCTCTGTAAATTCAAATGTTCCCTTATGTCTATAGCTTTACTCCCTTTGACAAACGGTGTGGTAAGATGCAAGAGGTACGTAAGGAAATTACACGCTATGCCGCCTAAATTTGTAGTGTGCTGTATATTTTGTATATTTTTATCAGTTTGCGGTGGACTTACATTCACTTAATCAAACACAGTGCATTTCCTTGTTTAGCTTATGCATCAAGTCTGTTTTCAAAGGATTTGTGGATGAGAAAAGTAATCATGCCCTTTGAGTCAACGATCATAACAGCCCCTCTTATAAGTTTAGGCTCAGTTCGCCACCTATGTATTGCCGTTAGACATGATGTCATTTTATTTAACTTCCTTTCTAAATTTTACCTTGTTTTGAACTAACTACTATCTGTAATAATTTGGGCGATTAACACTCGATAACGACCAATTAACTATCTTTAAAGCAACATTGGAATTTTCATTTCTTTACATAATGCAGTGAATTGTGTTGACGTCCTATTTTTTCTACAGCTGTTTAAACATAAATTTACTTTCAAACTGTGATAACGTAAGAAAGTGTATATTTTCTTTCAATGGGTAAACTGGAGAGTGTATTTTCTTTGGTTTTAATTTCGTGGTAATTTGATAAATATCTGTAATTAAAATTGTTTTGACCTTTTAGCAGAAGACGTCAAGATTCTCGAGAAGGAATTTAAAGAAACCAACAATTTAGAAATTAATTTTAGCATGTAACTTGGCACATTTATTCTTATTGACATGATTTTCAGCTTAATAGAATTACACACATATTCCAGAATCATTACAGAAGGAGTAGGGACCAATATTTCATAACTTGATCAAAATATCATGATTGTAATGGCTTCGTGCACATTCCTGCTGTTAACATAGTACGGCTCCATTAAAATACACTTACTTTCGAAATGATATTTGGAAGATTGCGTTCTTGTTAAAAGTGGATAGGATATAACTTGATGTGAAGTATTAAGATAAAGAAATGGATTTTTTATTAGAAATTTATGATTAATTGCAGTATTTTGTATATATTATCGGCGTTGTGTTGTAGTTTAAAGTGACTACTCAATAATTAATAGACAATCTGCATCCTCTGCTCTAACGGACACGGTGACAGTGTCTCTTAAAATCACCCCTGCACCCACCCGTGACAAGTAAACAATGTCAATTATGAGAGTAATTCTTCCATCTCGTCGTAGGACTACAATAGAAGTAACAAATAGTTTTCGTGGAACACAATTAAACAATTAAACGTTGTCCATCTAGCTCATGCTAGAATTCGTTCCTGTCTCTGTTTCAGAATATAAAATTCATTTCTTACAATCCTTTTATTCACACGATCATAAAGTTAGCAGAACTTGAATTCATAACATAAAATATACACTTTGAAAACAATTGTTACATACACCTTGCTTGTTGACTCTGAATTGCATTTCTGCAACTATTTTTACGCGTTGAAAACCCCTCAGCTATGAAATTAAAAATGTACGCCCTTGTTTCTGCATTGAGAAACATCAGTACAGAGTCAATGAGTAGTGCGTGAATGGAAATATAGCTTAAACGAGACTCTTTACCATATCAATGTTTACCCTATATGCCATACGTTATTTAGCCATTGGCATTACAATTGCGGCAGGATTTGTAGCTACAAATATGCTTTTTTATGCTTTTTATAAAAAGGCAACTTCACAAGACATCTATCTTTATAATATCTTGCATATGCATTTCTACATGTTCACTAGCAATAATGCTCACGTGAAAATTCGGCAAAGTTATTACTTGCATGGGGTTTTTTCATCGGCCTTTAGTGCCAGTCAAGTTTGAAGGTTTTATTTTTGTAAATATAACCTATCCAATCAATACTTATTGCACAGATTACATTTTTTACGATCGTAATAGTATTTCTAGACATATGCTTTTAAATTTGTATTGCTCTACAAAGACTTTCACTTGTTCCTTTGCCACAAATATCCAGCAATATTTCTAATAAAATCATTGTTATTACCTTTTTTACTTAGTAATTATTCTTGCAACTTACTACTTGGTTAGTGCTAGGTGTACTTGTGTCAGAAAATTCATGGTCCGCACCACTCATTGAAGATCAAGATGTCAAGTGGGTTTTAAATCTGAAGGTCTGAGAATTCCAAGCCATTGAATCAGCAATTGCTACACTTAAGCTAAAATGTAGTTGTTTGCAGTCTATTGATAATATAGATTAACATTATTTCGGAAAGACTATACTTTAATGTAAAAAGAAATAGGGGACATTGGGGCCATTGAAAATGACAACTTTTTTGTTGCTTTTTTCACGAGAACACATTATGATGAAATATAATAAAACAAAACACCCGAGATGAAAATGTAATGAAAGCATGATTTCCTCCTTTAAAGAGCAAAGGCAGAACAGAATCCCCTACTTCGTGTTATTGTTTAAATCGCTGGGAATGTAACTAGTGCCGCATACATATTGTGAAGGCGAATATTTTTGACCTTTAGAAATCGAGGTCGACTACCCTTTAAATAAAGAAAGAACAAATCTTGTGTCCAAATGTATCAGCACCGCATCTGTACAAGTTTTATTACTTCTTTTGTTACATCTTTGTTACATCTTTGTTACATCTTTTGTTACATCCTTTGTTACATCTTTGTTACATCTTTTGTTACATCTATTGTTACATCTTTTGTTACATCTTTTATCACCTCTTTTGTTACATCCTTTGCTACATCCTTTGTTACATCTTTTGTTACATCTTTGTTACATCTTTTGTTACATCTTTGTTACATCTTTGTTACATCTTTTGTTACATCTTTTGTTACATCTTTGTTACATCTTTTGTTACATCTTTTGTTACATTTTTGTTACGTCTTTTGTTACATCTTTTGTTACATCTTTGTTACATCTCTTGTTACATCGTTTACCTACGTACTTTTGCTTTCCAAAAAGTATGATTTACGCGTAGTTGTTTCTGCATAATGGTTGCATTGATGAAACCAACCCTTTTAGTTATTTTTTGCCAGCCTCTCTACCAAATTAATGTCAAGTGTGCCTAATTTAGAATACTTGAATAATACAATACAGAATGCCTGCTGATACTGATACTGATACCAGCGGAACAGGTTGTAGAATATCTGTCAGCCATTTTTATAAGGCCATTGTATCTTCCTGTCCTTTTTAAATATCTTTTGTATCCAGGCCTCTTTTTAAAATTGATCTCAGGAACGAACCACACATCAACCAAAGAGTAACTTAGTGTACGAATAAAGATTGATACGAATGTTTTGATGAAGGTGTGATGCCAGATACGTAGGTACGAAGTCTTGGAAATTCCGTATTAGAATTTAACAAATTGTTTTCTCGAAATAACATAACGGGAGAAAACGGAAAGAACTTTGCAGTTACTGTTTGAAATCAAGTTTCTACAGTAAAGACGCACTTTATCAAAAACAATGAAAGCATGGAATCTTATTGAAGCATATGTTTTAGAATGTAATTAAGCTGTAGATCTCAATTTCACCTCGGCGTTCTTGAGGCAGTTGCTGTCAACGTAGCAGCCCTTTTTTATGCAGATAGAAAGACTTAGTTTTAAAACAAGACTATTTTGAAGCCATACGCTGTTTTCCTTTTATCAATTCTGATACGAATGCCCTAAATATCTTGGCAACAGATTTATCAACTTCACGAGAACTTTTAGCATTCGTCCATTTATAGGTGTTGTCTTCATTCCATTGCACGTTGAAACTCATGTAAGTCCTTTAATTGTAATATCTGAGGATTAACCTTGTAATACGACCGCGAAGAGAGCAGGCCAAAACGTATTGATAGAAAACTTCAACGTTGTGGCCATTCGTGGCTATTTGTTGCTTCCCAATATATTTATGCCGTCTGTATTTTGCTAGCAAAGGTAAAAATCCAAGAACCGGCAACTGTTGCCATGCATGATCACGCAGACTCCTATGTATACATCAATTGACTTTAGCTTCAAATTGATTCAGATTATATTTGAAACAATTTACACCTACGAGTGGGGCTAGTCCAATGAATTTCCTTGCTTTTAGCCCAAAATACTTGTTTTGCAAGCAACATGTCCTGATTCAAATGCCACTACCACAAATTATTTCTAAATAGGCTTAACATATTTCAATGCCATAGTTAGCATTGTCTGTTCTTAGACTAGAATCAGATCAAACAGCGATGCTCTTGTAATAGACCCAAACACGGGAAATTCTAAGAACAATATGTGGTAGGAAATGAGATGATACTCTTTCTACATATTGAGAGAAGCAGCTCGTCTATACCATGCTGTGAAGACTGTTCTATATAGAAATATTACTGAGGAATGTACAAAAGGTCTCGTAATAACTAATAAATATGTTTGCACATTTGTCTCCTTCAAAAGAAACGATAGCCTATGTCTTCCTTCTTGTTATCTTACAGGTCCCGTCATCTCTTCTGATTTTGTAAACTGCTTTGGGATATTTATAGCTTCTGCTCTTAAAATAACTACACATTTTGCCGCTCAGTTTACATATTACCTCATTTAAAGTAAGCAGTCGGATGGCTTCTAATAAAGTAGACTCGTGGTGTTGTGTCTTTCATAGTAGGATGATTTCATCCTGTTTACGTATCACTATTAGTAGTAATGAGGGGTGAATGTTGCTGTTTAATCACCATATTCCCAAACAGATTATAAGGACATCTTTAAATACGAAAATTTATTTTGGTAAAAAGATATCAAAGATTCATTATGTCATATGCCTTCTTCATACAAAAATTGAGTTTGTCCTAAACCTTTTCTCATAACATGTACGTTAACATCTGTCAGACAGCCATTAGGGGATTGTGGCAAACATTCTAGTCCACTCTGTACATTTTTGCAATCATGTTATGAAACTTGAGAACTTGTGCACCAACAGAGGATACATTTTAGGCATCGTTACGTAATCTTGGCCTACATACTGAGGGCGTGTATTTTTGCACTGCGTCACGACATTTAAATCTCTACCTCGTTACACAATTTTAAAACACCATTTCTAGTTGATCGAAGTTTGTACACTGCAGAACTTTACATTTCATATTTAGGATACTCTATGCTTATCTGTCAATAATTGCTCTCATACAGACATCTGTAGCGCTGTGATTTGGCTATTCTGAGATCTTAATCCATCTCAACTATGTAAGTCGGATCATCTTGTATTTGTCTACTGTTATCAGTCATGTTAATTTTGGGTGTAAGTTATCGCGAAACATAAGCTATCTAATTCCACAGCTTTACCCTATCAAGATTGGGTTTGTTTTTAGGTTGTAGGGTCTGGTATGAAACTATCAAGATTCATCTATCAGCTTTACGAAGTTACGGCCAGTTTTGGAATAAGAGGTGGTGCAGTAATAGCCGAAGTTAACAAGTATCTGCCTAAACACGGCTCACCAATCAATTTTTAAAAGGTCAAAACTGTCAGGTTTAAAGGATCATAAATATAGATTTGGGTATATGAAAAGGTGTTTTCAACGAAATGTGCTTGATTGGTGCCCAATGCCAACTCTATCTAAGGTGCTATTGGCCTTTATCACTTTGTGATGTTTGTGGGTGGATTTGTAGCAAATACTTTTGGGTAAATTAAGGAACAATCAGAAACTTTGATAAATATTAGACAAGTCAAGCCATGCAAAGCTAGAGATGATGTAATCAGATAGGTTAGTGAGTTAGGCTAGTGAGTTAGATTGATGAGTTAGGTTACTGTGTTAGGTTAGTCACTTAGTTTGGCGAGTTGGGTTTGTGAGTTAAGTTAATAAGTAAGATCAGTACGTTAGGTTAGTAATTCAGGTAAGTGAGTAAGGATAAGTAAGGATAGTCACGGTTAATAAGTTAGGTTTGTGAGTTAAGTTCATCAGTTAGGTTAGTGAGTTTAGTTTATCAGCTAGGTTACTAAGGTAGGTTATTAAGTTATGTTAGTGAGTTAGCTTACTTAATTCAGTCAGTTAGGTTAGTCAGGTAGGTAAATCACTTAGTTTGCTGACTTTGGATTGTGAGGAACGTTAGTATCTTAGTTAGGAAATCAGGTTACTGAGTTGGGTAAGTGAGTTAGGATAGTGAGTTAGGATTGTGAGTAAGGTTAGTGGGTTAGGATAGTGAGTTTAGTTTGTCAGTTAGACTACTAAGGTAGGTTAGTGAGTTAGATTAGTAAGTTAGGTTACTAAGTAACATTATAAGGTTTGGTTAGTGAGGTAGGTTAGTGGCTTACGTAAGTGAGGTAGGTTACTGAATTAAGTTATTGAGTTAGATTGGCGAGTTAGGTTGCTGAGTTAAACTGATGATTTAGGTTAGTGAGTAAGATTAGTAAGTTAGGTTAGTAAGTTAGGTTAGTGGGTTAGGTTAGTGAATTTTGTTCGTCGCTTAGGGTAGTGAGTTTAGTTTGTCAGTTAGACTACTAAGCTAGGTTAGTGAGTTAGATTAGTAAGTTAGGTTACTAAGTAACATTATTAGGTTTGGTTAGTGAGTTAGGTTAGTGGTTTAAGTAAGTGAGGTAGGTTACCGAGGTAGGTTACTGAGGTAGGTGACTGACGTAGGTTACTGAGTTAGATTGGCGAGTTAGGTTGCTGAGTTAAGCTGATGATTTAGGTTAGTCAGTAAGGTTAGTAAGTTAGGTTAGTGGGTTAGGTTAGTGAGTTGGGTTAGTAAAATAGATGCTGAATCATTTCACAAGTCAAGCATTTATTTACATAAATCGATTGACCAAGTACTTTACAATACTCGTTATCTGCATCAGTCAGTTTTCGCACTTGTTTCACTGTTAGAAACAAGCATTTCAATGTCAGCATTACAGAGGAAAGTCAAAGGTTCATTCATATTACGATGTATTTATACCCCAAAGTTACATTTTTCTCTAATTACGAAGAAATGATTTATCACGCTAGGGGTCGTGGAACATTGAGTGCTCATAGGCATTTGTACAGTTCGTACATGCCACCTGAGTTTTATATCACGGCAAAATATAATCCTCGAGATTGAAATATACCTCTGCAATCTGTATTACATCGTCATTTTCTCAAGGAACTATGCAATTACTTTTGCATTGATAGACTCTCAAAACCACCAAAACCACCAAAACAACGCTACTTGTTTTCAAATCATCATCTTTATAATCTATATTTTTATAATAATCCTGTCATTACCTTTTATAATCACCATCATGGTCATTACCACTATTCTCAGCTTCATCATCATGCGAAAATGTTGCTTATCAGGTGTGCTTTTCGCCAAAATGATTACGTGGGTAATCATGGGTCTTTTAATGTTACTAATCTAAGTAAAGTTTTGATACCCTCCCTTAAAAAAGGTTATTCCTAGCAATCCATACTTTTAGGCATCTTTTTTTAGGCTGCATTAAGAAAATCACCTTCCAATGTTTTTATTGTGTTATTGCGAAAGATGGGAGGTGAAACATGAGCAATTTGCTAGTAGTGAAATGTTTTAGAGGCATGTTGCCCTTTTACTGGCTAAAATGTTTGGCAATGCTATTGACCAGGGACGATACTTCGTCAACCATCTCAGATCATTGGTTAGAAGATATGGGAAATGATGCTTTGATTTTATATTCGACGGAATCGCTCTAAAACCTCGTCTGAACAACATAGAGGATTTCAATTTCATTTGAAGCTTAGAAATGAAACTAGAGATAGCAATCATGGAATGAAAGACAGTTCGAGAGGATTTTGTTATGTCTGCACAAAATGTTAGGTAATCGATTACTACGGATGGAGAACGATCGCCAATTTGCTACCAAAATAAGAAGATATTCAACACAGACATCTGCACAACAGTAAGGAAAATAAAGTACATTACTTACTTTGCTTACGTCAGCACTATAAACATATCAACAACATCTTTACACCCCCTGACATTTGGCTACATTTGACAAAATGAAGACTCTTTTTAAAATTATTAGACAATCATGATAGACATCTATACACAAATAACATAAAGTAGCGATGCCATCAGTATTTTGTAGCCTGTATTATGACAATGGGAGAAGTATCACAGTCTGATAAAGCTGAAAATTTGTTATGTTTAATCTCCCTGTAAACGGAAGGTAATTTTGCTGCAATTTAAAGCATATTTGGTTAATTAATTGTTATCTAGCCACTCGATATCTGTGATAGGTAGCTCTAGCCACCTAGAATCCTTTGGTTGATTTTTAGGACTTCAAAATAGTATAAAGGTAAAGTTTTAGATTATGATATTTTATCTCTTTAGCTAACGGATCATTTTCTTTTGAAAAATTCCTCATTACGAAATGAAGCATGGCAATCTCTCTCCCATGTTTGCAAAGTCTATTAGGCATTGTAAGGCAGCAGAGGAGAAATAGATTGCTCATTTAATTAATCACATTAAGGAGTACTTAGGGGAAACAATCAAAGCATCATCCAGTAGTACTTCGAAGGTAAATATCTTGATGTGTGGTAAAATTGAAAAATGATACCTTTATTCTCTAGCGCATTGCTTACAGTCACAAACTACTAATAAAAGTTCTAGCAATGAGGAATTCAAGCTATAGGCTTAACCAAAGATATTTTATAAACTTTTCGCATTCTCTCCAAAATCATACTATTCCCCCAACTTTGGATTCATGCTTTGAAAATCTTTGGGCATCATCAGACTCCTACAAATTAGTGATAATAGGTTACCTGACTTTGAAAGATTAATTTAAGTTAGATAAAGCTTGAGCTCACCTTCACAAACACCGTGAATGTCATACAGTTCGGTTGCCATCATGCCTTGTTGATTTTGATGTCTCTCCCATGGATTAACTAGCACAATAT
Source organism: Carybdea cf. marsupialis auct. non (Linnaeus, 1758) (assembly GCA_010016065.2). Lineage (NCBI taxonomy): Eukaryota > Metazoa > Cnidaria > Cubozoa > Carybdeida > Carybdeidae > Carybdea > Carybdea cf. marsupialis auct. non (Linnaeus, 1758). The sequence continues at coordinate 33,129 of JAAAKL020000227.1, forward strand.
TACAAGGTTATAATCTTGTTTGAGCTTCTCAGAAACAGTTACTTTGAATTTCAGTCTTTCAGTGTCCGTATTCCGCATTCTACGAGGCATTTTCCTGAACAGTTCAATGCAATATTGTCTATCCCTAGCAATCCGTTTGGTAGATGTTCAAGGCTATTTATTTTTGTTGTAACACTAAGCAATAACCAAATTGGCGGGGAAATTTCAAGTTAAAGTCTACGGAGTACCGAGGCTAGGATATAACCTCGTATTGAATTTCTAATTTTTTAAGAAACAAGAAATTTGTATGCTGCACTGAAGCTGTAAATGTAACAGGCATTGAAAATAGGCTTCGAAAAAAGAGGGAATCAGGATGAAGACGTCTGGGTATATAGTCTCCACTATGTTTGATCGTATTATTCTATTTAAACGTTGACGTTCAATATTGACAAGATTTAATCGCTCAGTTTTGCAAATGAAATCGGAAGGAGACGATAACTTATTGTGTTATTCAACTAGACATTTTAGAGAGAATAAACAGTATGAGACACGTCCGGCATTCAGCTAGTTTAAATCCTCAGAGATTAAGTGAGCTTTAGAAATCTCAGGAGTTGATAAGCACAGGGAAGAAAGCAATGGAAGGCTGGAAATATATCTGAAGTTTGTAATAAGGGGTTAAAAAATATAAACAAAGGTCTGTTACTTGTGTTTAATTCTGCCTATTTTGTACTCCGAGGATTATCAAGGCAAGGCTTTACAGGGCAAAAATGTTTTGGCTACTTCGCCTAGTGTTATTATTTTGTACCATAAAAAAACTTTTTGAACATTTGTTAGTGTTAGAACTTTCAAACTATATCTCGTTGGCCCTTGGATTATAGTAGGTTTCTTTCTTATTCTGTTTAAATACAGCCATAATAGGTATAAATGATACCTAAATACCTATGACGTACTGCAATTACACTGAGTAAAAGGGTTTCATGATTTACCTTTTTGGCCATGGTACTGAACGAATCAATGCTTCGACATCAATTACAAGGCAAACTGATTGTTATTAGTGGCGAGGTGATTAGATGTCTTTTCTATTCTTCACTGCCAAACCAAGAGCAGAATAGACTCCAAGTTACTTTTATAAAAATTAAAGATTGAATGGAACAGTTGAACAAAATGTTACATGATATGCTGCAAAGCTTGTTACATCAAGAAAAATTTCTTCATTTTGGATCTTTACGTCTTTGCCTATATTAGAAATGCTTTAGCCAGAAAGCCTCCTATTCCTTACTCGTTTCATCTATCTTTGCATGAACTTGATCCCAATTTCAAGACATGGATTGTATTTACTAACTCGTTGGCAGGAGCGTCAGTGGTAGTTATCATCAGGACACTGTCGCCTGACACCCTATATGGATTGTGACTTTTAAAAAAATCAATAAAAGTTTTTAGGATCTCCTTACGAGTCTGATATCCTTACATGCTTTTTAGATAAGTCCCTTTCGGCAAGTCTGTTATGATAAGCGATACCTCTGAATAGTCAAATGATATACTAGCTGAAAGTAGCTTCTCTGACTTTGCGGGGTCATTATATCTAATGTCGTTCAACTCTCCTTGTGGCTTGGATGACCGCATCAAACATTGCTTAATTACTTTATCTGTCCAAGTGACACCCCAACAGCGTCATGAGATTCTAGGATCTGTAAATGTGTCCACATTCATTGAGCTAAAAAGACATCTGCAAGAGGTAGCACTAATGGGGATATAGGCTGAAATACTTAACATAACTATTGTGGCTTGAAGCTGCAAAGGCAAGGTGACATTGCCTTCCTATAATTGAAACGGAGCTTCCAGTCTCCTGTTCTTTCTGCTAGGTGTATAATCGACAGTATGTTAATGAGAATCTTTCAATACATTGCTGATCTATAAAAGTACTTTTCCTACTGCGGCCTAATCGTCAGGAGCCGCAAATTATGCAAGAGATTTGCCTTACACTGGTCATTAGCAGCTTTCTCATACGAGAGCAGTTGTTTTGTGAATTGCTATGCATCTGGTAATTTGCTGCAAATGAAATAATCACAGCGATCAACTTGTCAGACAGGGACTAAAATTCTTAGCGACCTCTACACCTGCAGGAACGACACGCCTATCATCTTCTAGAACATGTACAATTCCACTTTGACATACCAAGTCATTTTTATCAACTATTTCAAAACGAAAATCATCAATATTCCAAAAGGTATTTACTTCACAGGAATTTTTACCACTTGTCTGCCCGCACTTTCATTGACAGGGCTGTCAGGTACATTTTATTAAAGCACGATAGAAAGTATGGAGAAAACTAAAGTGAAATCAAGCGAGCGAACGTTTGTGCGATGCAAATGTGTCCAAATGATTTCAATACCACTCCTTTCTGCTTTCTTCCAGAAGGAATGACATAGACTGAAGGGAATCTTTGAGGTCCCAATGAATGTTTCATAACTCATACCTAATATAAAACTTTGTTAAGTTAGCTTTCATATACTAAGAAGGAAAGCCTCATTTGTTTAGCCTGTTCTTTGATAAACAACATGGCGACATCAATAAATCAAATTAATTTTCCTAGATTTAATGGCATTATTAAATTCATAATGACTGATGCACACTAGAAATGTTCATCATTTATGTTCGGCATGAAATCTTGCTAATGGAATCTTTGGCATCAGCAAGCAGAAGATACTTATAAAGTATTAATTAATTTTCAAAAACTATAACAATGTCTACTGAAGAGGGTGTTATGATCTCCAGTACATGAAACTTTGAATGGATCAAGACCTTGCATGGTTTTAAGCGATCATTTTTTTACTGCTTGGGTGATCATACTGGAAGCTACAAGTCTTTTTGGTACCAAGAACGCGCCATTGTTGAAATGCCTTAGAAGATCACACGCATTAATGTCCCCTTTTTGTATTAGTCAGCTTCTATTTAAGTTATTGTGTTATCAGTTCGTCAGTTCTCTCCAGGTTTAACATCTTCTATGCATACAATTCATTTAAAGCCACGTGAGTCTCTTTTAGGATATATGGCAACTTTAAATTGACGTCCATGAGATTAATTTGCTGTATGGCACTCGTCCCATAGTCACGTGGATTCCATAGTCACATGGCACTTATTCTAATTAGTCACATGGCCTGGAGTGGCTGGTTAACAAACGTGAGCAGAACTTCATGTCAATGTCCACCAAACTTCAGTGGCATAGTTAGCATTTTCTAAAGTAAGGCTTGATGGTGTACGAGACCAAAGTGGAAGGTCTTAACAGAGGTATTTGCGGGGTGTTCAGGAAATATTACAAATCAGTTTGAAGGTTTTTCGGTAAAATGGAGATTAAATCCTTAGAAGTATCACACCCTACCATCACAAAGCTATTTTTTGGTTGTCAACCACACTCACTCACTCATTAATCCTCGATCACTGTACGGTGCGTAGAGCTAACTTGAAACACCAATGTTCGCCATTGCTGACGACCTGTTCCACTTGAGATAGAGGCACTCCACAGGATCACAGATCTTTGGCGACGACAACGAGCCATCGAGTGCGAGGTTGGCCTGGTGGGCGTCTCCATCCTGCTGCAGACGGACTAAAATCCAGGACCGCGCGGGTTGGATGACTCGGGGGCAGGCGCAGGATATGTCCATGCCATCGCACCCTTCTTTGAGCGGTTAAAACTGAGACTGGAGGTTGTTGCGTACGCTCACTTAGCTCGTTATTCGTGACTGGTTTTCAGCCAGTTTGTTTCATCTTTGGTCCAATGCCCTTCACCTGCTTTCGCTGGGATCATTGCAGAAGGATTGAAAACTGATGCAACGACTAGAGAAAATATTTGTCTGTTGGTAGAGCAAAATCGCATGACTGCTGATAACTTGTTACAATGTATTAGATCACAAGGACATCTATGGACATGTTCATTTCGTGCATTTGCTAAACGCACCATTATTGTCTTGATAGAATTTGTTTCATAATCTATCAATAACTGCAATTTATTGACTTTTAGTTGTTGTGCGTTCCACGTCTTGATATCAGTTCTATTTTAGTGAGTGATTTTTAGAAAACATATGACATGTTTTTGCTTTTTGTTTTCCTCAAAATGTTGACAATTGATCAACATGTATTAGTTTATCTAAACGCGCTACGATCTGACTGTTACTCTGGCAACGCTTTTGGAAGCAAAGAGAAATGAGTCAAGCTACAGAATGTGTATGCGGCACTCAACAGCAAAACTTCTCGTACACAATTTAAGATAGCCCTACTCTTAAATTTGCAAATGGAAGGAACGGTTCAAACAATCTAGGAGAGTTACATTTTTGTTGATCTTTCCTAATACAGATAAAGATAGCAAGGGGAAAGGCAAGGGAAGGATCGAACGAACAAATAAACGAACAAATAAACAAACAAATAAACAAACAAATAAACGAACAATAAACAAACAAATAAACGAACAAATAAACAAACCGTACTTGCTGCCACCATCAAGCAAAGTAAAATGCTACAATTCTGATATTTGACAAAGTGAGAAAATCGTGCACCGAAACGATTGGGCATGAACTTGTTGTATCACGAAACGACTGTGCGTGTAAAACAATACACGGTTTCATCTCATTGATTGGCCTGTTGATATGCTCGTGTTGACAGAGTAACGATAAACGGCAAATAAGTGAACTTGATAGCTGGATAAGTCATGAAATAAGATAATATAAAGTAGGAAAATGACAAGGTATAGATTCTCGTGATGAAAAGTAGTTCAGCATGACGGTTATTTATATGTACAGATAAAAAAGTATGGTGGGCAGACGCTATTGTCCCATGCTTCATGCTTGAGAAGCCAAAGCATAGACGCTCCGTACTATATCCAATAACCTATTGAAAAAATAATGAAAAGATATCGTAGATCCACATAGAAAATTCCTTACAGTCACGGAAAAGGTCACAGCTGTTCATTCATTTTTATTGCAATGTGTTACTCTTAGCGGTATCATCAGCTGTAAAAATCGTCATCAAATAAAGTTATTTAAATTGCGTCTACGAAAGCTTTTTCACACACGTTATATGCCAGGGCTATGGCTTCACACTTTTGGTAGATAATTACATTTTGCATTAGGAGTCAGGGCGCCTATACATGTTAACCCCTACAATCCGTTGATATGGAAAAGCCAGAAAGGGATCGAGTCTTTGCAATGACAGTGTTTGCACCAATCTCTCTGTTGTTGAATTTGTTTGCCATTGGAGACATTCTGAGAAGAGGACATGGAAAGAGACGTTTGCCTTTAATCTGTTTATTTGTATGTTGTCTTATTTACGCTTTTTGGTATGTTTCCACACTGCACTTCTACAACATTGCCAAAGCAAGCATTGACGATGATCTTATAATAAGATTCGTGCAGTCATTTGCAATACCGATATATTTGTCATGTGGATTAAGCATTTTGTCTATCTTTGTTCATCAAAATAGTGTCATACTACCAGAATGTGAAGGTCAAGTGCTCCATAGAAGAGCTCGAGGGAACCTGGTTATTTTAGTGGTTGCATTTCTTGCTGTCCCAGCATGGTTTCTCGTTTTGCATATACAGCTGGAAGCTCATATTTCAAAGAACACTGATTTAACAAGAATTGTGGACGCAGTGCATAACTTAAACATAGTATTTATGGTCCTTGGATGTTCGTTTATGTTTGCAAAGGTCTTCAAGAAACTGAGGCAGGACACGGATCATTATTCTGACACAGAACAATTCATTAAATGGCAAAGGTATTACAAGCGCGAGGATTTTATGCTGAAGGTGTCCTTCTTGCTTAATATCAACTATTGGTTATTTGCAGTGGGACCAGTTATTATCTTAGACCTTTACATCAGCGGTGACAATTCTTTGATCACAACTGTTGTTATGTGTATGACCACTCTATTCGAAATCTATGCCATGCTATGCCCTATTGTGTACCTTGTGTTTTTCTACCGTCAATAGAAGGAACAAAACCTTCTCTTGTCAAGGAAGACCTCCGATTATGAAAATCGTGCCAGATCTGAGAACAATGCTTCGGAAGAACCAGAAGAAATGTCCGGGCATGTAAATTGTTATGATTATTCCTCAGTTGTTTTATGTTAACGTAAATACATTTAGGTTTACTTACGATTGTGTCCTGACGATATATCTTACTGTCATTCTGTTATTTAGTGAGTTGCCACATACCAAAGAAGACCAATGGTTATGTATTTACTGAAAACATTTTCAATGGTAGCTTCTTTATTTGAATGTACTTTAGTGACCTTAAGGGTTCTAGAACTCATATGCAGAAGGAAGTCTGTTGGTAGGCCTACACTGTTGATTTAGGACTAGCGGCATGTACCCAAAAGCATCCCCACCCTCCTCTAAACCTGTAGCTATTTATCAGATTTGATTGATAATGAAATCTGTGCTATAAATAAAACGATAATCCTTAATGAGACAAACCCATAGACTACGCATAGATCGAACAGGGGAAAATAAATTTAGAAGCGGCGGGAACCAGATCGGGTGGTGCAGCCCCTGATATTCTCTAAAAGGCAGTGATGATTGATGAAGCACCTTATGGTAGTTGAGGAGTGCAAGTCATTAAAATGGATGGAACATTTCCTTTGAAAGATTTGTGGTCGTTGTGTGTTGACCCATTGTTGTTATTAGCATACATACACAACACCTTAGAAGTGGAAATTAATTGCCTTTAACTTCTTTTCAGACTCATTGTTCCTATTTCATTGTAAAATAAATTCATCTTTGTTGTAAATCACCAGTTCAGCAAACACACAGTCTACTTTGACTCTAACTGAATACTATTTGTAGTGATTTTTGTCGTGTGACTCAGGTCATTATATGAACTTAACAGCTTATGCTGCTATTGCACTGCGAAATCATGATTATGGGAGTCCAACACATCCTCCTATAAACTTAACTGAAATAGTTCTATGGCGCCTTGGCTTCTGGAAAAGAGGGAAAGTTGCATCGGTACCATGTAGCTAAATCGAGTTGATTTGCCTGATGAAACAAAGGTCGTTCTTGGAAAAGGGGTGTCATCTCTTATGTTAACGTCTTATATTGTAAGTATAAATTTCAAGGGATAAAAGGCTATAATTACAGTATGAATCAATCTAGCCATAATTTAATAGCAAGTATATGAAATCATGCAAGACAGGGAGAATGATAGCGTTGCAGAAAATGCATGAACTTTATTTCTAGCAAGGTATCCTGGAAACTAGGTCCATCTTCTCAAGATCCACCGACAAAGAGAGAGTGCCCTCAAAAGACGGTCCCCGTAGCGACAAGGAAACAAAAGTGGCTGCTTCGGAAAACTTTCTCAGAATGATAAAACACGTGTGACTACTCAGTCTGCAATGACCATTCCTGGAGCGTCCATGTTGACTGAGCACTCGATAATTATCAGTGGACTTTTTGAAAGAACAACTTTGAGAAAGATACTTTACTTTTTTTGACGATGAAACACTTTATCTGATTTCCAAGCATTATTTAGCAAAGGAGCTTGTGGTTTCTATTACTGTTTGTGTTATTTTATGTCGCTTTCATTCAAGTTTCATTTCCCACACACTTCATTATGTTTTGCGAAAAGTTTGTGCGCGTCGAATCATCAATACCGATGTCTATTTAACAAAAAAATTCTTTACCCAATATTTTCATTCTTTTGAAATATTTGGGTAGGTAAAGACCTTATTGTATTAAAAGGTATAAAAAAGTAAAAAAATGTCCAATAAAAATCACTTACTGCAACATAGCTACCCTCGTAACTGTTGTATTTTTGCTCCTGCTTTGATTTTAATTCATCTTATTGAGGAAAACAATAATACAAAATTTCTGAGACCTACAATCATGGACAAAAAGAAGTTAAACTTTTATTAAATTTCGGTGAAAATGGAGCAAATCACGCAAGACACTTGCCACATGAAAGGAATCTCCAGCTCTGGTATTATTTGTTTTCTAGACCTCTCCGCTTAGCACGAAGGAGGTCTGACACGCAAGTGCCCAAAATGCTCGTTTTCAAACTGAACAAAATTTCTTGAACGGGGGTTGGGGAAACTTTCATATTTCGTAGACCAAAGTTGTAGCTTTACCAGCGTAAGAAAGATGGGGTCAGAATGTCCTCTTAGTTCTGGAAGGAAAATAGTTTCTCGCACACGAAATATCACTTCTTTATAAAAGAGCTTGTAATAGCATAACGTTCCCAGAGGTAGAACCGAGTATGCTTGCGTAACTCTGTTCTAAAATACACGAGGACTGGGGCATGTAGTAACTGGCGGTTTCACTATTGGTAGTCCCCCGCCCCAACTCTTTACATAATTTAGAATCCGGCACTAGAGACGTTAATAGAATAATTTTATTTCTTGAGGTGGATATTGAGGTGGCACGGATGCAGACTGCTGTCAATTTAGGAGGTAGGTTAAATGTAAACTTACTACAACAGTGCCTACTTTGATTTTTACATCTTCATTCGTGACACGGGAAGAATCGTATCATTGACTGTAGTCCCCTATCTATTGTTTCATGGTCAAAGTTCTAGGCAGATGTTTTCATTTTTTTTTGCAATAAACAAGTAGTAAGAATGCACTGAATCAAGACAAAGACTTTCCAGATATCATCGTGAGGCAACAAATACGATGTTCGAAAAGCATTGTTCAAGGATGTCTGGAACCACGGTGCCACATTGGGAAGTTGCTAGTTTACACGCAAAATAGTTATGTTGGCTCCGCTACCAAGGTATATCTTGTTCTTAACAAATGTCACAAAGCATTTTCTTGGTGCCTTTTTAGGGTACACGTTATCTTCTGTTGACGATGCAGATATGGTTATTGCGTGACCTTTGCCTCCAGGGGTGGACGATGGATTTTATGACCCCTGTACCTTTTTGACCACATAAACTAATACTAAAACCTATATTATTTTAACATTATGTAATGTTTCTACTTACATACAACTTTTTTGTTACAATTCAAACCCTATTGGCATTTAATCGGGTAAACAATTAGGTTAGGATTCTTTTCATGAGGTCAGTGATTTTTAATATACATATTCATTAAAAACTTTAAATCTAAAATCATAAAACTCTCTTCCTTCTTCTGCAAACCAGAACCAAGGGCTGTTTGAGTATTTTTCTGGTTTAGATACATAAATTTATACTTTTAATTATAAATATTCACCATATCGCACATGTATCGATCGAAGTGATGAAGTGGAGTTGAATGAAGGAGTTCGAATTAAATTGAAAATCAAAGCCATCTACAATATTCCAGCACAAAGGCACTTACTGGAGAATTTGCTTCTCAACTTGAATCCTTTTGACTAAAGTAGGGATAGTGTAGAGGAAGCCTTCTAACGGAATAATATCGGTGTTATGCCTTTACACTGGAATATTTTGATCTAGCCGGAGCACCAGCTTTGCTCAGCGTTGAATGCTATAACATGCAATCTCACACGGCTCTATTGTTAGTACAGATTCAAGTCGAGTCCCATATAAGCAAAAGTAGTGTTATAAACACTGGGAAATCACTTTCTTATAACAATGTTTGTTTTGCAGATTCATGTTTTGCCTAGTATTCAGCTGCTCCTACGTATCTACGTATCTGTGTATTTGTATGTGTATGTGTATGTGTATGTGTACGTGTATGTGTACGTTTACGTGTACGTTAACGTTTACGTGTACGTGTACGTTAACGTGTACCTTTACGTGTACCTTTACCTGTGCCTGTGCCTGTGCCTGTATCCGTATCTGTATTTGTACACATCTTCTTAGGTGACATGTAGCAATACTGAAGTTATTTCGACACCTAACTTGGAATACAGTACAAATAAACCGCATATTTTGCTTGCCTTTACAAGCGCAGAGCTCATGTCTTTCTATTAAAACTAGAAGTACACGCCGAAGCGTGAGCGACGATGGCATTCTTAGAATAGTTACCTGAGGTATTAAACCAAGCCCGCCAAGGGTACAAATGTCGACAATTTAAAAACTTCTCTCTTTCAGAATATAACAATCTATTTTATTACAATTCCCTACAATGCTGTGTCTTTGGTACAGTTTTAAAAAGCTTTAGCTTTTCATGTTTCCAATTACACATCATGAAAACGTATCTCTATAACAGTTTGCAGTCTTTCCCTGTTTTATGGTATATAAGAGTGTGCGGATGCTATAAGATGTAAGAACTTGTAGCCTGAACAATAGTATTTATATCTTTTAACTTATCCTTAGCTGGAGAGAAATACTTATTGAATTGTGCTGCTTGGAAACCCATACGTATATAGGCACACGACGTTTTCTTTTTAGAAAGTTTTTCCGAGATGTCTTGATTGAGGTGACTCCCCTTGCGGCCAAGGAATTCGAACCCTTAAGCCTCAGAGAGCAGTCAATGCAAACCCTCTTAGTCTCAATATCCAACAGCTTAGCATTACACTTACCCAGACAGAAAACCTCGTAAGCCATGACTCAATGATTGGCCTACATTTGAAACTTTGGACACTTCTTTTTAAAGAAACTTTGGGGATTGCGCATGAAGGTGGAGTCGCTATTATCCGCTGACAATACAAGTTGAAAAGTTCAAAGCCCTTCCTCTCCATATTCAAGATTTAACAAGGTTCTTACCACATCTTTACCGCAGAATCCTAAATCTATTAGCCGTTTGTTCATGTAGGACAAATGTGTTGCAAACTGCTTTGCAGATAGAAGAATTTTGCCTATTACTAAACCTCATCGTTTGATCACAGAGTCGTAGCAAACACTAATCAGTCAAAAAGACCCCAAATGTAGTCAGATAATTCTTTATAATTGAAATTAGAGTTGAAATTTGATATGTAATTCGTGAAGAAACTTTCCAAAACACAAGTTGGATAGAACTTTTTTCATTCACTTTGTAATTACATTCTGAAGATTGTGCTCCAAAAAGTGTCTGACGAAAAAAGCTTTTCAGTACAAAGAAAATTAAGCATCTGTGTCCTATCTTAATCATCGAAAAAATACTCTAATCACTATATCACTCTTCAAATATTTATTATGATCCTGAGATAGCTAGTTTGCCTAGCTGGGAGTTTAACTCCCAACATAAAGTAAAAAATGGGATATTTAAGTTCATCTCTTGCTTTACAATTTCTTGAACTTATAGATTGAATTCTGCTATTACCACATGCAATGGAGTCTCTGTTCCGTGACTCGCATAACACATCATTATTTGATCCTGCTGGATATACTTTTTAGAAATAACAGTCAAGGTGAAGAAAGGATAAGCATTTTGTGCTTCAGAAATTTCAAAATTTTGTATGAAATGGTGACTTTTACTCTGCAGGAAGGCCATGATTATACTGTTTTCTCCATACTGAAGACATCACAACACAAAATAGACAAAATGACAAAATCGAGTTCATTAATTCCACTGAAAAGGTAATCAACGTCTTGAAAAAATGATGTTGAAGAACGTCTACTTTAAAAAATTGTAGAGCGTAGAACTAATAAGCAGCAACGTAATCAAATCGGTGTTAATTGCTTTTATAGCTTCTGGGATATCGACAATTTATCGTATTTTTATAATCAACATTTTTCTCCTCAGCCATATGAATGTGAAACATAGTTATAACTTCCAAGTTATTAAAGTGTTTATTACTTTAATTCATAAATTAAGAATGTACTGCGCTGTGAAGTAAGTGGTCGTTATTATTTTGCTATGTTCCTCATTATTCTGGGTATTTGTGCAAGGTTTCCAACAATTAAGAAAAATCTTATCATAGTCAGTCAGTATGAGTTTTGTCAATCGCTTTCATCATCTAATCAGAGTTGATGTATGTAACATGTCATTTATCATTTTCGCTTGAACTCTCGCAAAGCAATATTAAACTTTTTCTTAATTTGGTTTATTAATTGCAACCTAATAGCATCAGGCTTTTTATTATCAAAAATATCACTCTTAAATCCATCGTACTATGATATCTACTTGCCGCGGAAACCTAGATTGAAATGTGCAAGTTACAAATAGGCAAATATATATGTCATTATCGACCCTGTATAGTGTTACGTTAAGGTGACCTGTCACGTTCTACTTTTCATGTACTTGTTACCAATGTACCAAGGTGTGTCAGGTTACGTAGTCATGATAAATATTCTCAAAAGACATAAATAGTTCCGCAAAACATATCAGTTTTAAACATTTTCGTGGTACTACATAACCTAAAGAGGCATTTGAACAGGCAACTCATTATGATCAAGAAGCTTTTCGCTGATTCTCGTTGCTCTACATCGGTAAACAACCATAGTACAATGAGACTATTTGTACATACAAAGAGGATCAAAATTAGCAATACGTGGACGTAATTTGGAACATAACATAAAGTTAGGCGTGCTAAAACATTGACAATTGAAACATAAACTCCTTTAGCCCAAACAAGCTGGGTTGAAAACGTGAAATATGAAGATACTCAAATACAGCATGATGAAACTTAGATCCTCCCATACTGAAAATTCTAAAATGTTCATTATCATATCTTTCGCGGCATTCAAATTTGTTCACAAATGTGTTCGAGTGGCATTCATAATAGTGAACAACTTTTAATACCTCGCATTGTTAATTTCGATCTTCTCTGTGTGTATAAATAGTCCCATTGCACTGTGATTCTTTACCAATGTAAATCATATGACGAAAATCGGTTTAAAGCTTCATGATCAAAATGAGCTGCCTGTTCAGTTGTCTCTTTTAAATATTCGTGTTTAACATGGCTGCCCTAGGATCAAGAGGATGGGTTATCAATTTCACGAAAACCATTTCTATTTATTCATTCATTTTCGATTCCTTTATCAACTCACAAAAGAAATGTTCAAAAATTCATATGCAGTAGTTGTATTCCTGTCAAAACTAACTAAACAAATGAAATGACTCAAGATCATCTTAAGTCGTCGAGGCTGATGGTGAAAGTCACACAAAACAATATTTATTGGAAGGCTGAAGTGATGTTCACCCAAATGATTTCAATATTCTAGGAACTTGATTAGAAAAATTCATGTATTCTGTTATAATTTTTTAATCTCTTTGAAAATTATTGCTGTTATTTCTAAACTTTTCTTTACTAAAAATTTTGTGTAATAACAGTATTTAAAAGAATTAAACATCTTTTTGTACAGACTTTTTATTTATGAAAAGTTCAGAATTACAGCTCAGACAGTCCCTCATGTGGATGTCAATTTACCAGTTATATTAATTCCATCCTTCAACACATATTTTAAGTATGATTTGTGAATCTTCGGTATTGATGTAGCAAGAGTTGATTGTGGCCAGTCTAGCGGTTTTAGCCTTACTTTAATTTCTGACAACCAAAATCAATATTGCTTGCCAAGGATAATATTTACATCAAAATTTTCATGAACGAAAAGGTGATCATTTACCCTATTAACTGTCGCAGCTAACAAAAATATGAGATTTGCTCAAAGTTAAAAGCACCGACTGATAATAATGAAGTTTCAAATCCTATGTAATTGTAGCTATTAAAATTTTTGCAGTTAATGGTATAACTCGTGTTTATTCATTTTCAACACACGTAAATTGCCAACTTTGAGAAGATTAGAAATCTAAGTATACCAAATGGGGCCCTGTGAAATGATAAGTGAGTCAATGAATACCTAGCCGTCTTACCAATTCGGGATATCAAAGACCTAATCGAAAGATGATGTTTGTAAAAAGAACCGAAATGAAATGAAATGACAGTCCTCCTGCGACTTGAATGATTTGAGCAGAAAAATTTGTAAGCAAACGTGCATGAGCAGTCTATTGCTATTTTGATAAAACTGTAGTTTTGTCCATCAAAAGCTTGCGTAACATTAGCAGGGTTTTCTAATAACCAATAACCACTTTGGAGTATAACAACTGTTCTTATCATCAGAAACATCTATAAAGGTAAGCAACTGATGAGAAAGCTGTCAATATTTGCCTGCCTCCATCTGTAGCTTTCTTCTCCGCCAGCGGCCACATTGATGTGATTGCCGTCGAGATGCGGCAAAGATTTTTACATCGCTATATCTAGAGAGGGCTTCTTCTTAGTACTAAACATCAAATGAAAAGAAGAAAGGTTATTTCTGTCCTTAAATCTTCATCCTTAATTTCCAAAGGCATCTCCTTACTGTTTACCTTCAGTGGTCGGATTTTTTTTTTCATTTTGTTTATTGTACTGAAAGCCCCCGTCTATTCCTTTTTGCCACACGTTGATTGTAAGTCACGTAAAACAGTGTGAAAGAGCTAACAACTGCACTGCTAGCCGCCGACATGTTTTCCTCGTATTGAATTTTTCAGCATCGACAACTGAAATTCCTTGTTCCTTACGACGTCAGATTTGTTCCTTATGACGTCAAAAATGACCTCGCTTAGGAAAAAGATCGTTAAAGAATTACGAATAACAACAGAAAACTGTACTTGAGACCAAAACTAAAGTGACACTTCTTTTCCTTGAGACAAAATCAGTAAAATATCATAATATTTCTGACCACTGGAAGTACATTTTAAATGTAACAGAAGCCCAAAATTTAAAAACATAGCAAAGCAATATGACTGTACAATAAGGAAGCACGTGCTCAACACTCAAACTGGGCTAAATCTAATGCAGATAATTTCTTGAGCATCATAGGTAAGGCCAATATTCTTTAGGTTATTTCGACTGTACCTTATTGGGTAGTCACACCTTTCTAATGAACACCAAGCAATAAAAATTAAAAAATCATCCATTAGGCATTCTGAATGTTATTTCTTTTAGATGGGTACTTCATTCTGATGATTTTGTACTTTTAATAGTGTTAGACTAACCAAAAGCTACGGAAGCATATTTTTATTTGACGTGCCAACCAGACTTACATTAATAACTATTTATTTTTCTTCTCTTCGTTTGAGTGATGTCCAACAGAAGGCTTTCTCCATCAATTATAGGATTTCCAATGACGGGCTTGTACTCTGTCCTTGCAGAAATTGCTTGACAAGTGGAAAAAAGCTCTTCCTATGCTTTTCATACGATGTACAGACGATGCGATGCATCTATGTTTCATCTTCCTCTTTAAGTAATTTCTAAACGGAGTCTTTTAGTAAGGCTCAAACAAGTCACTCTATGATGTAACAAAAACTTCAGAAATTTGGAATTGTCTACTTATATTAACATTATAGTTTATCTCGACATGTATCACTTGGAGTTGAGAAGCTGAAATCCAATCGAGAAGAGTGAAATAGAAGTCCATTTGGAAACTATGTCGCTCCAATTTGATAAATAGGATGCATTGACTTTTTTAGATACTGAAAGAAGTAATATAATTCATGTGATTCTCATTTTTGCACAATACATTGGCACAACATTCGATATAGGAGATGCTGGAATGGAAAAGAGGATGGGGGCTTGTAAAGGACTCTAGCTAGCAAAAACAAAAAAGGGGGATGACGGAGCTTAATAAATACTGCTCCATTCAGGATCAATAATTTTTGCTGTTTGCCAATAGGAAAGTTATTTACTGTAGTAACTCTATATTTGTAAGGGAAGGTAATCCTGGTTTTAAAACTTCTTATAAGTTTACATAGATAAATATTAACAACACGTATGTTAACAAGAAAATGTTGATCTTTCTTATTTGAAAATGTTTCGCCTCGTTACCTGATCATGACGTCATTGTCTTGCTTTACCAATATTTCTTCACGTTTTAAAGGTTCTAAACTAATTTTGGGATCTGTGTATTGTAATATTATTGAAAAGAAAATACGGAGAAGAAGAGAATGATAGAGAGAATTCAAGCCCAAAAAATTTATATAAGAGTAGTTTGAAGAATTACACTATCGACGAATTTAGCATGTGAATCAAGTACTCTTCGTTTGCGAGCTTGATAAAGTATGGACAACACATCCATGACACCTGTACAAAATGTAAGCTCCTATAGGCACTAGAATAAAGTTGTAAAAGCTGTTACAAATAAAGTGACTGCACAAATAATTTGGTTATTGGTTATGATTTCCACGACGATACTTAAAAGTAACAGCAATTTATCAAAGACTCATAGCTGTCATAATATATTACCAGGGTTAATTTTTTATCAAATGAGTGGAATAGAAAATGACGCAGGATATTCTCTGTTACCTAATACAGCTATTTAATGATATTTTATTTAACATCTCAACCTAAAATTTTAAAAATTTGTCAATAATCTGTTTTGCTGTTTATGATATAGGACATATTTAGTTCTACCAGTAGTAATTTTTCTGGCTATTTGACGCTGAAATCGATATTCTCAATGAAAATAATTATTTGCTTTGTCAAAATTTGGAGTTGTCTTTTATCTCTTTCAAATGGTGTTGATACATCTCTTTAAAAAGTTACTTTAATATTGATTTATTGACTTTGCCTTGCAATTTGTTAAATTAACAAAATTGATGCTTGACGACTTGTCATGATGGATGTCATTATTTGCCTGAAGATCGTAAGAAAGTGAAACGTAGAGTAGCAAGTCCCAAGTTTAGTTCCTTTAGCGATTCTTCTTTGCTATATAAATATATAATTAAATACATATATATATATGTATATATGTATATATATATATGTATATATGTATATATTTATTTATTCTTCCGTACATTGACTACAGCTACTACGCTGATTAATGGTGAAGTGTAAGGACAAATTTTGGTAACGCCTATAACAGGAAGTCATTGCAAACGTCAAATAAAACCAGATAAGGCAATATACCTGTGTCATATTCTAAATGCATTATTCTGAAATGAAGATATCTGTATGCCCACCTTCAGCATACAAATCTATCCTGCACAATGATTCCAATCATTTCATACGTCCAAAACCCGTTCTAAATGGTAGTTTTGGGTTCTAGTGATCGCATTTCTACAAAATTCAGAAAATCTCCAACTTTATGCCCTTTTCTCCTCTCTGATCAAACTCCATTTTTTACATCATCCTTTTAAAATGTTTCGAGTTACATATTTCTTCATGGCCCAACGCATTTCCTACACTACACAGTAATATTGTTGAGTCGATTAGAACTGCGGGTATTATGAAGAAAAGTGAGCTGTATCTCAGAAAAGAAGTATCAGAATTGTTACAAACTGTGAGTTATTGAACTGTTAAAAGACAGAACATTCTTTAACCTGTGTTGCATACCTGTGTTGCATACCTGTGTAGCATACCTGTGTAGCATACCTGTGTTGCATACCTGTGTTGCATACCTGTGTTGCATACCTGTGTTGCATACCTGTGTTGCATACCTGTGT